>OZ026520.1:93695940-93753423 GCA_964019695.1 Loripinus fragilis
GATAGAAACCTTTAGATTTTAATTTGTTAAGAACCTCACCCAAATTTTACTATTGCTCTCATAAACTTTTTGACAATTCTTTATGTTTTTTTTTAAAATCATAGTGAGACAGGAAGTTAAAAGTATATGCAGCTCAGTAGTAGCACACAAACTTTCATTAGCAATACATGGTCTTTTATGAAGTTTAGGTGACCAGTATAATGTAGAAAACTTGTCATGATTCTCATCAACAAACATACCAAACTAAGCAACTATATGACACCAATGGCTATCAAAGACAGACCTTTCATCAAGCCAATTATTATCATAGGTTTTAGCGCTGTAAAGTTCTTGTTTTAGAATGTGGATGCTTCAGAGTTGCTTTTAGATTTTTTTTGAGGGGCCAACTCCCCCTTGTGTTCCCAAAACGGGACAAACCTGTAAAACACATGGATAATAGCATGTTTGTCTCAAAGATCACTGCCTACCACCCACCTCATAAAAACTTACCTAAAACAAGCAGCCCAATGGGCAGCGATTGCTCACCTGAGAGCCAGTATAATGTTTGGAGACACCATAATTTACAATGCTCAAAGGCAGGTAACTCTGAACTTGAAACAGTGACCAGGAATAAATTCAAAAACTTCAGATACTATGCCAGTTCTGGTTATCTGCAAGTATTAATATATCCAAATAAAAATTGCAGGGAAACCTGGTGACAGTGCATTTTTCAGATGCTCAAAGGCAGCTAACTCTGTGACTGAAATTCAAAGTAAGTAAGGGTGCAAAGATCAGGAATCCATACAATCAAGTACCACACCTGACCCAGGATACCAAACTCATCCATGCTTTTATGTGTGTCCTGGTAACCTACAAGCATGAAGAAAATCAAATGAAAAATACAGGAACTAGAGTGGTCACAACATTCTACAGCTATTATTTAGATGCTCAAGGGCAGCAGACTCTGTAGCTGGTGGTCCATTGTGGCCAAAAATCAAACTCATTCAAGCCTTTATGGGTGTCCTTGTTACCTTCAAGAAAAGTGGAATATCCATTCAAAAATGAAGGTGCTAAAGTGGTCACAACTGATTCCATTGTAAGTCTATGCAGATTTTTATGATGATCAAGGGCAGATAACTCCACAGTCTGAGGTTGGTTCTATTTGAAATAAAAACTTATTCAAGCTTTTATGGCTGTCCTTGTTACCTGCAAGAATGTTGAAGATCCATTCAAAAATGAAGGCACTAGAGTGGTCAAAACAGATCTTTCATTGTAAGTCTATGCAGATTTTTCCAGATGCTCAAGGGCAGTTAACTCCACGGTCAGAGATTGGTTCTGCTTGAAATTTATGGTTGTCCTTTCTACCTGCAACAATGAAGTAGATCCAATCAAAAATGAGGGCGCTAAAGTGGTCACAACTTTATCAATCAATTTTTAAGATGCTCAAGGGCAGCTAACTCCATAAAAGGTGACGGGATCTGGCCGAAATTCAAATTCATTCAAGCTTTTATGGTTGTCCTTGTTACCTGCAAGAATATAGAAGATCCAATCAAAAATGAAGGCGCTAGAGTGGTCACAAAATTATACATTGATTTTTAAGACACTCAAGGACAGCTAACTCCCTAGTCGAAGATGGGATATGGCAGAAATTCAAACTCATTCGATCTTTTATAGTTGTCCTTGTTGCCTGCAAGAATGAAGAAGATCCAATCAAAAATGAAAGCGCTAGAGTGGTCACAACATTATCCATCAATTTTTAAGATGCTCAAGGGCAGCTAACTCCATAATAGGTGACAGGATCTGGCCGAAATTAAAACTCATTCAAGCGTATATGGTTGTCCTTGTTACCTGCAAGAATAAAGAAGATCCAATCAAAATGAAAGCACTAGAGTGGTCACAACATTATACATTGATTTTACAGATACTCAAGGGCAGCTAACTCCGTATTCAAATATGGGATTTGGCAGAAATTCAAACTCATCCAGGCTTTTATGGTTTGACTTGTTACCTGCAAGAATGAAGAAGATCCATCGAAAAATGAAGGCACTAGAGTGGTCACAACATTTCTTTCATTATATGTCTTTGGGGATTTTTCCAGACGATCAAGAGCAGCTAACTCCTCAGTCCCTGGTCGGATCTTGCCCAATTTCGATCCCATCCGAGATTTTATGGTTGTCCTTGTTACCTGCAAGTATAAAGAAGAATCAGTCAATAATGAAGGAGCTAGAGTGGTCACAAGTTTTACCTTATTATAACCCTATGTGAGCTATCTGTTGCCATCGAAACGAGAGTCTGATCAGATCTAGCCAAAAACCTAATCCAGCCAATCCTCCATCCCAATGGTGCTCCAGATGAAATTCGATTTTGAATGGCCAGCTGGTCTCAGAGATATTCATGTTTGAAAGTGTAAATGCACCAACGCACGGACGGACAGATGCTGGCTATAGTCTCATCCTATAAGCTCACCGAGAGCCTTCGACTCAGGTGAGCTAATAAAGGCGATAGAGTGGTCACAACATTATTCAATGATTTTTCAGATGCTCAAGGGCAGCTAACTCCAAAGTCAGTGATGGAATGTTCCCGAAATTCAAACTGATCCAAGCTCTTATGGTTGGTCTCATTACCTGCAAGAATAACGAAGATCCATCCAAAAATGAAGGCACAACACTGAAGGACTTTAAAAACGCAAAAATCGAAATTCATAAAATTAACAACTTTCTAATGCACCAATTTTATTGAGATTTAACAAAAATAAACATCAATATGTCAAGAAAATATTATTTCAAATTCATAACAAAATGATATATAATTTTAGAGCATCAGTCTATCAAAAGACAATACCCTTAGATTCTAAAGCTGCTATTTGAAAGAATTCCTAGCGATAAAGCGAGCAATCTCCCTAAACGAGACGTTCGTTTTATTTTGTTTAAATAACGACTAGAGAAACTAGGTACATTCAACAAATATATATAGACGAGCCGTAGATGCACCATTGCCCCCAAATTTGTATATTTAAAACGGTGTTGCCTAAATGCATGTAATAATTCTACTTCTTATTGAATGATAATTTATTTCGATCATCAACTGTGCTTGTTATTCAGTAACCTATACGGGAACCAGACCGTTAAACAAGGGTAACAATCGTCCTATCACGCTATGTACAGTAAAACTATTTATACAGTTGATGTACACTAAAAACGACCATCTTGCAAAGTGGTCTATTTTTGTCAGATATTTGATGTCTTTTTTCGCTTATACAAACCCTTTCCCCCCCTAGACCCAAGACGCCCTTTACATATGTTATATATTTGTATAGCGACATTTAATTGTCCAAAGGGCATCTTGGGTCTAGGGGGGGAAAGCATCTAAAAACAAACTGAAAGACGCAAGTTTCATCTTTTCAATGACAAACGTCACAATTTTAAGTATATTTCGTACGCATGCGTAGAAGAAATACCGCAAAATTTTGGAAATGAAGGGCACTTTTATCCTATATATTTTAGCACTTTTACTTTTTGAAAACCTGCTAAGGATTTACTAAAACTCTTGTGTAAACGGCACCCAGTCTAAAGACATAAAATGAGGGGTGGGAGTAGAAGGCGCAAGTTTTCACGGCTTTTCAAATGATGAATCGCTTTGAAACCTATTTTGATGCTTTCTATGCACATTTTACTACCGAAGCAGACAAATTTTAAAAACATTAGGGCAATTTGAAAATTTAGGTTTTGTAATCATGTCAACTAGGGAAAATATACGCCTTATCGTTAGAACTCCTTTGTTTTGAAATTGGGCATGATTTAAAGCTATTGTGATAAAATATTTTTATTAAAAATCTGAAACAAATTACCCTCGGAGCCCTAGTATTCATCTGGCAATGTTGGTAGCCAGCCAGAACGGATGTCGTCGATGTAAATATTGTCGATATATTTGACGTTAGTTGCCGACAACGCCGGTCGCCATTCTTAGTTGGCCACGCCTGCGTCGACCTTAAACTGTTCTAGTAGCCTGTTAACAATCTATGGGGTGCTGTATAGCTGACGTGTGGCAATTATAATATCTGGTGACGCCAGAAACACGCACCCCTGCCTTTAACATTCCAATTGTGCCAGGTTGTTCATATTCAGACAAACTTGGCATGAGTAACAAAGCTATAAAACTAAAGCTACTGCGTTTTTTATACATGTATTCTTACAAGCTATATGTGAAATGTTAAAATAATTTGCTTCATTCATTAGTTGGGACGCCACATGCGAAAAATAGTAAACCACATATGCGCAGCAGGTGGTGACCATTGTCTATAAAAACACCGTTTTTAGGTATAGATAGAGACATAGTGTCGTTTCCAGCCGATTTAACTTGTTAAAGAAGACTAAAAATGTTTCGGGTTCAAAAAATTATAATTTTCATTTTTTGCGTTTTAAAGTCCTTCAGTCTAGATGTAAGACGAGTGATTCTGTTGCTGTTGATTTATTGTTTGTTGTTTCTCCCACTGTGTATTGGAGCTTTGTGTTGGTCCTTGTTTTGTAGTGTGGCCCTTAGTGTCCATTCTAGTTTTACAATCATCTTACTGAGGAAGAGAAACTAGGTTGCTTTACTTCATGTTCTTGCTGTAGTGTGGCTGTCTGTGGATCTTCCTCACTGTGCCATGGGTTCGCCTGTAGTCTGTCAATGTGGCATTTTCTGGTCATACTCATTTGTTTTTCTAATGAAATGCCAATTTGACCTAATGAACAAATTATGCACATATCATTTTTCAAAATTTTATACACTCTTTTGAAAACAGTGTAGATTCAGATCATTGTCAGATGATCAAGATCCACACCATTTTTCATCCACACAATGAAACCTTATTAATAATGAAATTGCAACACTGGACAGGCTGAAAATAGAGGATCTTACAAGAGTGCTCATGTTTATTGAATTCATCAAATGAGTTGGGGAAAAGCGATAAAATGCGAGGCGGTACTTCTTTTGTGGATCTTTTATGTTTTTGTTCTGTCTTGTGTTTGCTATGTTTTGTGCGCGTCTGTTTATATGTGCTTTGTGGTCACCTGCTGGGAAAGGGCTGACCTCTTGGCTCTCGTTTGTGGTGTCTTCTGTGAGTTTGTCACTTTCCCATTGGTATCCTGGGTCGGGTGTGGTACTTGATTGTATCGATTCCTGATCTTTGCAACCTTATTACTTTGCCAAGCATTTGATTCCTTTTTCACAATGAGTTTAATAAATTCAGTAATACTGCAGCATGAATGTTTGAATCTATTTATCACATAACATAAAAAATACTTAAAAATTTTTGGTGTTTGTTTGTTTGTTTTTGTTGCTTTACGTCCCAAGTCAACAGCTATGGTCATTGCGGGACGGTCAGTTCACCTAACCACACTTTTTCCTGGGCTGGCTTGAACAAGCGGTTAACCAGTAATTCGTGCACATACTTTCCCTTGTAACTGACAACAACCCTTCTTGAATAAATCAGCGGAAGGAGGAGAATGACCGTAGAAATTATTTCATGATCAATCTCCACGAAGGTATGGGACTGGGCTGGGATCGAACTCGCGACCCCTGGATCTGCAGTCAGACACTACGTTTGGGGGGGGGGGGGGGGATAAAGAGGATTTTGAGGCTGCAATGAAAACAGTGCAGATCCTGATCTGATGGCTTTTTTATCAGTAGCCTGATATGGATCGTTAGTGGATTCTAATTCTATTGAGGATATACCTGGGTCCAGTTCCCAATGTACCTGAAATTGTTTTTTAAACTTAATCTCAATGAAAAAGCAAATTTGACCAACAATAAATCACTTGTTTTTAAGCAAGTAATTAAAAATCTTAAATTTGACGTGTAAAGTGAAGGCACAAAGCATAGAAAATGAAACAATTATTTTTTTACTGTAAAACCAGTGATTTAATATCTCTGACACATGCTATAATGTTGAGGTTCTCCCATTGAATAAATGTCAAATAATGTCCAATGCCCAAGACACCTTGTTAAACCTTATGGCACCAATCAACATGGAAGTTGTCTGCTTTTGTCATCTATTAAATTTTTAGAAGCTTCTTTGTCAAACTGTGTACTCAAATCTGGGTCCACACAGTTTGCCTCTATACTTACATAAATTAATGTGAGCAAAACCATGCAGCAGATAACTTATGCAGACAACATTTTCCGATGAATTTTTTGCAAGTGCTATAGAGGTTAAAAAATAACTGATTGTAACAAGACTTGGCTAGTGAAAGGGAGCTGAGGGCATAATTAATTTGTTCATACTTTATGATAATAGAATATAAATTCACTAAGGGGCTTTTACTTCTAGATGTCTAAGGTTTGCTGGTTATTTAATTATTAAAATATTTAACCAATAACGAACATTGTTGCCAAATAAATAACCACCAAAGGAAGACTATAAAAGTTTGAAACTGAACACAGGCCTCCAGATAAGAGTGTGTATTGGACAACTATTTTCTTTATTTCTCAATCAAAAACGAATGTTGTGGGTACTCAAAAGAACCGTCTCAACGAGATGGTTCTTTTGAGCACATAAAACGGATGTTTAAATTGATGGGTAAGAAAATAATTACAATTTTATATTCATAAAATTTCTTTATCTGGATCTATGTGGACAGGCTTTGTATAAACACATTAGCACCAACAATGACCCATAATTCTAATATGAGGGGCTATCTGGCTAATTTGAAAATTTGACAAGGACATTTTGCCTATAAGCCCTTGTCCTGCTAAACCCAGAGTTATCCGTTTTAGATTTGGTCCCGGCCCCGAGGTTATAAAACATTTTCATACTCAATTCGGCGGAGCAAGAAGTTTATCCTGCTCATAAATTGTTGGCACTTAAAAATTTATTAGCATGATAAATACAACATCTGAGAGACTTGAAGGAAGAAACTTTTTTTATTTGTCGGTATTTTAGTTTTCATGAGCAACTGAAATTTCGTGCTCAGTTGAGTTGAGCATGAAAAAAGTTTATAACCTCGGGGCCTGATAACCAGGTAAATGAGCCATCACATGATATTTTGCTACATATCCTATAGGCTACAGCTTAGGCTCAGACCAGCCTGAGCAAACAGGAAGCCTTGCCAGAGCCCTTGCTTCTATCAAGCATAACGATTAGCAGTAGAGATGAAAGCCTTGACCAAAAATTAGACCTCTAGCCCGACTGTTTAGCTGCTCATGATTGTTATTGAAGGACTTAACCATACCGAATAGGTGGCAATAGAAAACGTAAATACTATCGCCGAACGTAGATCAAAAATCATTAGAAACAGAGTTTTTGATTGCCATTTGTCGCCAGACTCGAAAACACTGTTTCTAGCATTTTTTTTAATCTGTGTTCATCGATTGTTAAGAGCGTTTTTGATTGCTACCTATCCGGTGTGTTAACACCTATGACATTAATTCTGTACTCTTATAGACTAGCCTGAAAATTTTTATAAGAGAGCAGATAGTTTTTTAGACACTGGTTTTTGCACACTGCTCATAGCCTGACCTGTCTTAATGACTGACATATAAAATTTGGTAAATCCAGGTTTGTATTTATTTTTAGCTGGCAGTAGCATGTAGACCTAATAGTATCAGAACATTTCACTATATTTGTCTGTTCATATCTATTACTCCACCGAACCACATTCATTAAATTCCACCAAACCATGTTCTTTTCATGTTCATAAACATTTCACCATTTTTGTTGCACCAATCCAGGTTTAATTAATATATTACGCTTCACCAATCCTTGTTCATATACATTCAGCCATTTCCTTTCAGCGCTCTCACCACCATACGACAAACTTTGGTCAGCTCAGTCACATGATCACACTGTCAGCTCTCCAGATAAAATACAAAAATTCTCTGCAAAAACCTATGCTGTGACATTTTATTAGATCATCTCTGTGAGATGATTCTAATAAAATGACACAACATAAATTTTTGCAGAGGAAATTTTAAGTTTAAAACCTTTGCACTCACAATGGCTGTGATTGTATAGAGTAACTGGTACCCCAAGTGCAAAAATGTTTCTTAAAACATCTTATCTGAAGTTCACAGTGAACTTTCCGAACATCACAGAATTGACAAGGAGTTAACGGCTGCTAGTCAACTTCACTACCCAAGTCCAACCGTCGAAATTTGTCCAAATTGTAAAAACATGCTTTCACAACCCTTCCACCAAAATATCTTCCATTCAAGTCTATTATGGCTGAAAAAAAAACAGATTAATTTAGAGAAATTAATGTAAATCAACCCATTTATGCCTTATGGAATTTCCCACCCTTATCAAGTGAACAAATCCAGTTCAAATTTAAGGGTTGTTGGGTATTAAGTTTTAATTTCATTCAAATTTTAGATGTACATTCTGTAAGCAAACAGTGAAGAACCTGATTTGACGCCGCATTCTCATAGGGCCATTATTTTCTTACCCATCGCTTTAAACAAATGTTTCGGGTGCTCAAAAGAACCGTCTCATCAAGTCGGTTCTTTTGAGTACCCACAACATATGTTTTGGTTGAGAAATACGAAAAATAATTTTCTGGTACGCACTCTTATCTGGAGGCCTGATTCTGTGGCATTTTATCTGGTTCTGCACTGTTTGCTATTGTCCCATTAAAAGGATGCTGGTTAATGAAAATACCTTGAAATGTAAATTAAATTATCTCTTTCCTTGCCAGTTGCGACTTTTGTTGTCTGCTGATAACTTTTGCAAACAGTCTGGACCCAGATCAGGACAGACAGAATGTTTGTCCTCTGATCTGGATTTAAACTGTTTAACACTCTTATAACCAGTGCTCTTTGAAGAATTTTTTGAAAAACTTAATTTAGAAAAAGTCAGCAGACGACAACAAAAGCATGAAAAATCACCAACCATGCAAAGAGAAAAAACTGTTGTTTGCTTGATAATATTAATAACTCAACACAAAGAAAACACTCAAACATTACTAACTAGAACAGTCGGACTCCGACTAAGGGCCCCGCATAATGGCCTATGGTGAAAAGGGCATATCAGTTTTGGCGAAGACCTTAATTATCATGATTAATTATGTTCATCGGACAAAACCCATATTCAGATATGAACATTAGATTGATGAAAGTAGTCCATATATGAAATTTGGAAGAAATTAGTGTTAAATGACTAAGTTAGAGTCTCCATGAATTCAAAATGATTATAGAAGACCCTTTTGGCGGCCATCTTAGTTATCGTTCATCGGACAAAACCCATATTCGAAGTTTGGCCAGTGTAAGTATGAAATTTAGAACTTGAGAAATCGGGTAATAAATGACAGTTTAATAGTGTCCACAGGTGCAAACTGATAGGTTGCGGCCATTTTGGAGGCCATCTTGGTTAGCTGACAAAGCCCATATTCAAAGTTGGGTGAGAGTTTGATAAGAGTAATTCATATATGAAATATGGAAGCAATCGGGTAATAAATGACTAAGGTAGGGTGTTCAAGAGTGCGAACTGGTAGGTGGGTGCCGTTTGTCAGCCATCTTGGCTATTGTTGGTCTGACAAATTTCATATTAAAACTTGAACCAGATTGTGATGGAAGCAATCCATACATAAAAAATTGGAAGAAATCTGAAGATAAATGACCCAGTTAGAGTGACCACAACAGCGGACGGATGCAAACTGATAGGGGGCGTCCATTTTGTCAGCCATCTTGTTTATAGTTTGTCCGACAAAACTCATATTCGAACTTGAACCAGGGTTTGATGGAAGCAAACCATATATGAAATTTGGAAGAAATCCGATTAAAAATGACTAAGTTAGAGTGACCACAACAGCAATAAATGTAAACTGATAGGTGGCGGCCATTTTGTCGGCCATCTTGATTATCGTTCGTCGGAAAAAAAACATATCTGAACTTGAACCCGAGTTTGATAGAAGCAATCCATATATGAAATTTGGAAGAAATCTGATTAAAAATGACTAAGTTAGAGTGACCACAACAGCGTACGGACGGACTGACAGGCCGAAAACAATAGAGCTCCGCCAACTCGTTGGCAGGGCCCTAATGAGTACAAAATGCGATAAGGTATACATTTTCCCAAGTTAAGACTAAATTTTTATGAAAATCAATGTTTTAAATTCCGTTTCTTTTTTCATATCTCTGGCATTAGCAACATGACTAAAAGTTTGGTTCCTGGGTCATCTAAGATTCGTAAAAAAAGAGCAAGCTCACAAGATTTTCGTACTTATCACATAAGCAGCCAGTAAATGCTCACACAAATCCTGCACTTTTACACAAGATTTGCCAGAGTCACATTAACCCTTAAAGTGCCAACTATAATTTGCAGCAGACGACAATTAAAAAATTTTGCTTTTCAAAAAAAACCACAAATAAGGCATGATATTTCATGAGAATTGTCTGCTGGCAGACGATTCTCATGTAATATCATACCTTATATTTGTCAGAAATTGGGAAAGATATCTCAAATTATGTCGTCTGCTTCAGTCATGATTGGTGCTTTAAGGGTAAAGAAGGCAGGTAAATGAAAGTTCAGACCAATTATTAGAACTGTAGCCCCACTGAATATTTCGACATGTATGTTAGACAATAGAATGTATTTATGCATACACAACAAAAGCCAAAATCTCACAAGCTAAAATGGACTGTGTTGTGAGAAAACCTATTCTATGGGTTTGCCATCACTCAAGGTTTGAACCAAAATAACGAAATTTACCGGCAGCAAGTGTAGTTATTCTCCACTTCATAAATATCAACATTGCTGTTCAAGCTTTTGTTGACATGCAACAACAAAATCAGGTTTTGTTAAGTTGATGCCCAAATCATCTTTGAGTAATATAGGAATCCATCATGAGTGTGTAGATGGAGAGAAAAATCTGTCCCGAGGATCACTGTTTGGCATCACAAAACTTGCCGAGTGATGACAAACAGCAATCCAGAGGGATGGATTTTTATACCCCACCCTCATACAAATAAAATATTTTTTTTTCTTGCTCACCATTGACTTTTTATTTTCAAATAAGCTTCCAGAAGTTCATGAATACGTTGAGATGCAATATCGCATGATGAACTCACTTTGACTAAACAATGATGTCAATTGATGACCATATGCATGTGTGAGTTCCAATACAACCAATGTACAGCCCTCATGTGACAAACAGTGTAGGATAATGTGGGTAAGATAAAGATTTCTATCCCAGGCTAAAACCTCAGGTATATTTATCGGGTGTGCAAGATTTGTTTTCTGACCACATGTCAGCGGGGAGCGAAGTGGCTCAGTGGTAGAGTGCTTGACTCGAGACCGGGGTCTCCGGATTCAAGCCTCACTGGTGTGACTGTGTTGTGTCCTTGAGCAAGACACATTAATCCAAGCTTAGGAATGGTTCAACCCAGGAAGACCCATCCCTACATAACTGAAAGATTGTTGATGGGACGTAAAGAATAAAAAAAAAACACAAAAAAAAACACATGTCAGGGAAACATGAACTCCATGGCCTATGTCAAAGTCATAAGAGCTAGAAAGGTAAGGTCCAGGTCAAAGGGTCATAGTGTGTGCTTGAAGAGTATGTGAGGACAATAACTAAACATGGTTTGACACTGGCTGTTATCACAGCTGCAGATAAATAAGGTGAAACGCTCGCAGATGGAGGGACGGACAGACAAATAAATGGAATTCTAATGCACTTGCTTTTGTAACGCTACATCTGATTGAATAATGTAAAAAAAATTGCGACAGTATATCCTGTGATATACTGTCGGAATTTGTTTGACGTCATTAATTACGTCACATTTTGTTCGATGACATGCAGCTTTAAATGGAAATGTGAACTCCTATGTCACACCCTGCTGGAATCAGGTGTGACTTAACCCTTTACTTCATAGGCTATTTTTAGATCATGACATCATTTTCTATTTTAAACAACATGGAAAAAATTCAAAAAAAATTTAAGTTAAGTTTTGAATACTTCTGATATTATGGAAAACAGAGCATTTGCTCCAAAAGAGCAAATGCTCCATTTTCCATGATATTTTCAAATACATGATATTGCAAAGGCGTGAAAAGGCGTTATTATGGAGTAATGGGTTAATAAATGTTGCAAAAGCCTACCTTTGATAGCTGAATCTATTCTGTCAAACTCTATAAATATTCTCACTGCCTCATCCTCTGTTACACCAGGCATCTACAAAATACAAATAACACATGTCAAGTTATAATGCCATAATCATGAACATTTTTTCATTCTATATATAAACTCCTTCATGCATATGTTCAATATATCTACATTGTAATGACAAAAACATCAAATTGCTCTGTCAAAAGCTGTTGTAGGAGTTGATCAGCCCACGAAGGCAATATCTGCCATAATAGGGGAAAAATGTCTATTAAAGTTCTCATAAGATATTAAGGAAACACAATGTTACAGATGGACAAACAGACATATGCACAGACGTGAAAACAGTATACCCCCCAACAAACAGTCTGTGGGGGTATAAAAACAGCCTGACCCATGGCAGCCATGTTTCTCTACTCATCAGAATAATTTGAATATTCTTGGTAGAGGATCACCCAAGAACAATTTGCGCCAAAATCATTTTTAAATCAGGCCCAGTAGTTTTTGACAAGAAGTTTTTTCAAGCTTTTCTTTTCCATTGCCATGGCAAACAGAATTGAGAATGGAATGAAATCTCTGAACTGTTTTGAAAGGGTGCAATCCAAGGATCATTAAAAAAAGGTGATTTTCCAACCAGTGGCTTCGGTGATGTGCTTTGACAGACGAATGGATGAAGATCGACTATGGACATGCAACATAACAATTGGTCAGCTTGAGATCAGATGAGCTAAAATATCTGCAGTCAACAAAAACATACAAAATTACCCAGCTTTCGGAGTTGATAGTTAAATCTTGAGTTCAATTATGATGAAGCATCTTACCTCAAATATGAGACATTTAATAACTTTTCCATATTTTCCACATTCCTCAAATGTTTCTGGTTCTAAATCTTCATCCACCTCTCCAGGTCCTACCATGTTCTGAAATATTATCACAATAATTAACCCTTTCTAAATCTTGACCAATGGACTTTTCCATAAAGTTTGGGACAGTTAAGTCAGGATGGTCCTTTGTATATATTGAGAGGTCACAGGCAGGCCTTATGTTAAGAATGCATACCAAAAAATAATTTTCTTATTTCTCAGCCCAAACAAATGTTGTGGGTACTCAAAAAAACCATCTCAATGAGATGGTTCTTTATATGTTAAAACTGATTGGTTAGAAAATATTTACGATTTAACGCTCAAAAATTTTGTTTATCTAAACCTGTGGTCACAGGTTATAATTTCCAAATAACATTGTATTACTTTCTCTGTAGACTGTTTTTGTCTAAGCAAACAGTGTAGACCCTTACAAAATGCTGCATTTCATCTGGACCTACACTTTGCGAAAGTACCAAAGAAGTTTGCAGTCTATAAAGGATTATTATCAGAAATATCATATTTAACATTTTAAATAAAATACAAGTCAAAACAAGCATTCTGGTACAAATTGGTAAACCATTGCATGACCTCCTATACAAAAGTTACATGTATCAAACTGCATGTGATATGTTGAGGTTCATGGAATGCGAGTGTTTGTTTGTTTGTTTGATTTGATTCTTTACGTCCCATCAACAATCTTTCAGTTATAAAGGGACGGGTCTTCCTGGGTTGAACCAGTACTAAGCTAGGATAAATGTTCTTGCTCAAGGACACAACGCAGTGACGCCGGTGAGGCTCGAACCCGCGGCCCTTCGGTCTCGAGTCAAGCCCTCTACCACTGAGCCACTGCGCTCCCATGTGGAATGCGAGTGGAAGAAATGGATAGAGGATGACTGCTGTGCCCTGCACCTGCATTTTAAATAAACAAAACCCTAGGTAGATGATGATCAAAGCATGTCCAGTATAATGTATTTCATGGGTGCAGGAATTTGAATACTTGATTAGACTTCCATACTTTCAAAATATCAGATCAAATCTGAAATTGACAAGATATTTGTGCTCCTAAAAAATATTTAACCCTTATTCTGCCAATATGTATTTGTCCTGAAAATGTTGTCTGCTTATTACATTTGTGCATATATTTAAATGAACTCAAAAACTACTTTTATCATGGCAGCAAACACAATGAACCCTGATCAGACTGCTCTTAAGGGAGGAGCAAACATTAATGAACCCTGATCAGATTGCTCCTTCTTAGGGAGCAGTCTGATCTAGGTCCATAGTGTTTGCAATAGTGTTGTAACGATGATCGAGTAGAATCGAAAGTTGGTCGGTAGTGGTCTGGGTCGGCGACTATCGATTATGTGGTTCATAAATCGATTGTCGCTACAATGTCTGGGCGTTTCCGTTTATCAATACCGTTTTGAACCGAAAACGAGTTATTTCCCGCTAAAATATAGAAAAAGAAGCTGTTTTCTTCGGCTAAATAGACTGCAGTTTTCAATAAAGAAGTCCTCGAGTGCGCCGCCATTGTTGTTGTTTTGTTACAAGGGAAATTACCGAGTATATCCGCATCCAGTATTGGACAAATTTCTGTAACGAACGCATTTTGCGGGACAGTTAATTTAATGCGAGGAACGTATTTTCGGCCAATTTTTCTCGTTTTTGGCGAGGAAAAATTAAGGGTCGTCACTTAATTAACCAGTTTTAACGGTCGCTCCTAGAGACGGAAACATTACTCTTTTTAGGCCTAACATAATGAAATAACACAAACAATTAGTCAATTACCAATTTATTTTACATGTACAGTCATATTATCTGGGCCCATGCTAACGACTGGCACATCAGCCATAGTTTGCCACTGAAGTTGCAACATTTAAACTTATTCTCCAGATGCATAAAATATAAATATCAAACACCTGATATAACATAACTAGCTGAATTTGGAACATCTGTGTTTTAAAAATGGGACCAGGGTCTTTCTATACCTAAATAGAGTCCTTGATGGGACTGAATTCAGAAGATGGGAACATTAAGAGGTACGCTTTTATTTTTACTATTTATCTTTACTATCTTGTCTATCAGAACTGGAGTTGTACTTTGGTGCAAGTTTCACTAGTTCAAAGTAGTGCAAGTACCCCACCCACTTCTGTCTCCCCCCCCCCCCCCCACACACACACACACACACACACTATGTTGGCTGGGAAAAGGGCTGGGGGTGAACGAAAAATCATTATGTATGGGGGAACCCCTGCCCAATTTTTTTTTTGTGTGTTGACTTGGTCATTTTCCAATTTTCCAAGCATGTGCATCATGTATAGGGGAACGCTATAGTGTACAAATTTGTGCAAGTGTTTGGTTAGGAATTATTCAAGTGTTTAATTGGTGGTGCTCCTTCCAAATCTGCCCAATCTTACCAGCCTTTGTAGACCACATTAAGCAGTTTTGAATCCTTAGAGCTATCCAAGGAGGGCACACCAAACTCTTATTAGAATTAACACACAGATATCCAGGGTGACTGGGCACAAATGTAAAAAAGTGAAAAGATTCTTTGCCCGACTCAAATAGTATTATCTAGTCAACTATGTTCTCAGTTGTCTTGTTTGTTGTGAAATGTTCACAACTTTCTAATATAATTTAAAGCTTTATTTGGTTTATTTGGTGTTTAAATTGGTGTTTAAATTGAGATTCCAAGACTCAAATTATGTGTTAAAAATAAAATTTTATTTTACAAGTTGCTCTATGTTATATCCATGGTATCAATCACAAAATCTTGCAAAGCACTGAAGGCTTCCGAATTTCGATTATAATCGATGATTGATCGAAATGACCTGTCCGATTATTTTCGATGATCGATTATGAAAATCCCATAATCGAACAACACTAACTATAGGCTACCAATAAGGGGGATGATGTTTTAAAAATATTTTTCTATTTCCTATATGTATAATACAAAAAGTGACCATTTTAGCCCCAAAGTAAAGCCGTACATTCATGGAGATAGGAAATCAAATGCAAAATCATAAAATAGAGACCAACAGCGAGCTTATATATGAAGATGGAAGCATTTGATCAACTTTAATTTTTATCAAAATCTTAGGCAGCGATACACTGTGATTCCCATTACCACCGTCAGAGGTCCTTTGCTAACAATGATGAGCCTGCACATCACTGCTCACACATACAGAGTATAGATTTTAATCATGTTAACTTACCCGTAATAAAATAACTTTGGTTGGATTTCGCATGAGATTTGCATTGGTTTGTATTGGTTCTCTGGGTGTATCTGTAACATAAGACCAATACTTGTCAAAGTGACACATCACATATCAAGGCATTTTACTATAATTTATCACAGAATGACAGCTAATACTGTAAATTCACACATTTTCACAAAGGTTTTATTTTTGCGCAACTTAGCAAGCGAAAATAAAATCCATGTAATCTGCTATTTACTGATGTAGGTAACTTATGCCCTAGTTGCGATTTTTTACGTCGCAAATATGTCTCTTAACACTATTTGCAAAAATAAAATTATCTCAAAATTTTTTGAATGTACAGTAATTGATCCTTGTCACAAGAAAACCTGTCTTCGGGTTTACCTACAGAGATTATGTAAAATACTGATATTTGGCAATAACATGTATAGTAATTCATCTCTACAGAATATTATTATATTTTTAGATTGGGTTGGCTTCATTTAACCCTTTGCATACTGGGTAATTTACCATGTTTTTTGTCGTCTACTGATTCTTTTTCAAAATCAGCTTTTTTGAAAAATTCTTTCAGGAATACCACCGGAGTGTCAAACAGCTCTGGAAGATTATTATTTTCAATTGGGTTGGCAGTTCAGGGTTCCTTCATTTAACCCTTTGCCTACTCTGTAATTTTGCATGCTTTTTTTTTTGGTCGTCTGCTGATTTTTTTCAAAATCAACTTTTTTGAAAAATTCTTTCAGGAATACCATCAGGGTGTCCAACAGTTTGGATCCAGATCAGGCCCCATATTTTTGTCGGCCTGATCTGGGTCCAAACTATTGCAAAGTTATCGGCAGACGACAGTACGTAGTAGGTAAAGAGTTAAAGATTTTTGTCAACTTTGAGTTCAGTGGAACAGAACCATTGGAGCTATTTTGATTGACTGCATTGTAAAGAATATTTGTGTTTATCAATTAGGCCAGTGTTTTTAGAGAAAACATCATTTATGAAATCAGTTTATGCCTTATGAAAAAAAGCACTCACACTTTGAGCACTTCATGCTTAACCCTTTGATTACTTGTTTCTTAAAGGAGTTCTTTGGCAAACAATGAAGAGCTAGATGAAATGCCGCAAAATTCAGCATTTCATCAGGGTCAGCACCATCTGTTAAGGTAAAAGCAATCTTCAGTGATATAAATACACAATAATTTGGAATTTACAACCTGTGACCCCTAAAATATATAATGACATTTCCCATCCTTGTTGTATCATTCTATATGAGAAAATCCATTAGTATACTAAGGGTTAACTAAGCTATAAATAAGTAAAATATCTACATATTGTTTAACCCTTTACTCCATAATAACAGGTTTTTGTTGTTTGTTTGTTTTGTTGCTTTATGTCCCAAGTCAACGGCTATGGTCATGGCCGGGTCAGTTCACATAACCACACTTTTTCCTGGGCGAGCTTGAACAAGTGGTTAACCAGTACTTTGTGCATATACTTTCCCATGTAACTGACAACCCTTCTTGAATGATTCAGCTGAAGGGAGGAGAATGACAGTAGAAATTATTGCATGATCAATTTCCATGAAAGTTTTGGACCGGGCCGGGATCAAACTGGTGACCCCTGGATCTGCAGCCAGACAGGCATCTGTAGCCAGACACATTACCTACTGTGCTACATGGCCAGGTCAATAACGCATTTTGACGCCTTTGAAATACAACATATTTTCAAAAGTATTCAAAACATTACTTAATTTTTTCTTGATTTTTTTTTTTCAATTTATCTAAAAATAGAAAATGATGTCATGATCTAAAAATAGCCTATGGAGTAAAAAGCAAATAATTTTATGCTTACCTTTTGGGAGATCTCTCTCGTGTATAATTTTCCCTCCTCTTTTACTTGTTTTCTCAACAAACAGCGCTGTACTCATACCCTGCTCTGACTTCCCGAGACCCTGGCCTTCTTTATAACCATATTTTGCCATAATTTTAGAAGCAACAGAACCCCTACGAAAACATAAAACAAATTCAATTACAAGCACTTAATCAAAGATTAAGATTCTTATTTCTCAAAAACATGTTGTTGGTACTGTGAGCTTCCTTTAGCTTTAGTTAGGGGAAATATGTGTATTCTTGTAGTAGTGAATGGTATTTATCATATGGGGTCACTTCTGGGAGTGAGATAACGCCATGCAATAAAATCGATAAACCACTAGTGGTTTACAGATTTAGGGAAAGGCTATGCCACCCATAACAACATTGCGTACAAAATGACAAAGTTATAACGTTTTTACGGCAGTAATGAGACTTCAAAGTAAGCATTGTCATATGATAAAAAGAATCTCACATTCATACTCTTGTATTATTGAATTTATTAAACTTGTTGCGAAAAGAGATAAAATGCTCGGCAAGCCTCACATTTTATCTCATTTCTGCAACTCATTTAATAAATTCAATAAAACATGAGCAGTCATGTAAGATCCTCAATGTCTCTCTATGTGTTATCCTTAAATAACAGCAACTGCAGTAGACTTATATTTCGTTTATTCATTTAATCTAAACTATTCACATTAGATCAGTTCCAGTATCCCTCAAGTCTATGTAGCTTCTCTATTCACAGGCCGAGTTCATATCCACAGGTGAAAGTTCAAATTTCCCAAAATTCTGAACTTTTGAGATTCAAATCTTTAAACTAATCATTAATAATTTCAAGTTAAATGGTCAATGGTCCTTAGATGAACTGAAAATAAATCAGAGAAGTTATAATCATCTGCCTAATTCAGCATTTTGAGACAGACTTTCTATGGAAAGTCAGCCTCAAAATCCTGAATTCAGGAATAAATCTGGAAACTTTCACCCATGCAATGATATCACTCTGGATATATAGTAGATTCTAGTTTCTTATAGATCTAGATTTAGTTTTCTTGTAAATCTAGATTAGAGTTTATAGTAAGTGTCTAAACAGGTTTCTAAATGACTTGGTATAATAAGTTTTATCAATCTAAGGGAAACTGTACAAATGAGTTCATATCTAAAATCCATGATTGACTCTTATTGATAGCCTCAGCCCAGTTTCAGCCAGCAAATCAACTGCTAGAAAGAGGTGTAGATATTTCTATCAGCCAATCTATGACAATGATAATAATTAAGAATGTTTATAGACGGAAAGACACATGTGCTCATCAGTTACAAGCGAAAGTATGTGCACGATTACTGGTTAACTGCTTGTTCAAGCTTGCCCAGGAAAAAAGTGTGGTTAGGTGAACTGACCGTCCCGCAATGACCATAGCTGTTGACTTGGGACGTAAAGCAACAAAACAAACAAACAAACAAACACATGTGCTCGTGTATAACCTAAATTCGACACACTTTGTTTTGATAGATAAATAGCAGTAATAGCCACTGGTATTTCGGTACTCAGCCATAAGGTACTGCAAGAGTCAATTCAACATGGGTGAGAGTTCAAAATATCTATCTTTGGATATTTAACTCTTAAAACTTGCAGTATGCCTTTAAAGCATGAATAATTTGAAGTTTAAATTCTGTCCCGTGAATACAACGCAGGGCTAGCAAACTTTCACAGATCTCAATGCACTGCAAGTGCATTTTAAAAGGTTTTCAATCTTCAAACTTGGTATATGTAGCTGGCGTTTACTAAACACAAGTCAGGCCCCCAGATAAGAGTGTGTAACAAAAAAATTATTTTTCTTATTTCTCAACCAAAACATATGTTGTGGGTACTCAAAAGAACCGCCTCGATGAGACGGTTCTTTTGAGCACCCAAAACACATGTTTTACCTCATGGGAAAGAAAATAATCGCAATTTTATGCTAAAATATTTTGCTTAACTGGCTCTATGGAAGTTAAACAGCAGCTGGTTAATGTTTAATTTGGACGACAACATTGAGAGGAAGTGAGTTTGAAATGCAAGCTCCTATTTTACCATGAAATCTGCCGCAAAACCAGATTAAAATTGACTGAAAAATAAGAAAGTTACAGATGTTTGTACAGTAGATAATTGAAAGCAATGGAGGGCAGCCATTTTTAGACTGAGTAACGTCACACAAGGCCCAAATTAAATATGCATAAACAGGATAACTAGTTTCCTGCCATTCAATTTAACTTGTTTGCATTTATAATCTTCTGTTGCAAATAGGTGATTTTGAAAGAACATCTGTAAAGTTTGCAATGAAATTGGGGATTTTATTGGCTTTTCAAAAATTACAGGAAGTAAATTAAATTTTCAAAATGGCGGCCTCCATTGGCTGAATACAAGTCAGAATTCTGAATTTCGGATTACTATAACTTTCTTATTTTATATTCGATTTTGATTGGGTTTGCGGCAGATTTTATGGTTACATAATGGCTTTAATTTCAGATTCACTTGCTATCAGTGTTGCCGTCCCCTTTAATAGCGCCATTACTTACCCACCAAACCCACCACCATATTCATCGTTATCTGAAAAATGAAGAACAATCACAACTTGAGTAAAGATGCCATACACAGACTACAAAAATAGATAAATTCACTAAATACAGATTCATTTAAGAAATGAATTCAATTTTTGGAATGTTGATGAAATCATGAATACTTCGGGTCTCTTGCAAAGTAAGTGAAGCCCTATGGGCTTCATGTTATCTTTTAAGAGACCGGAAGTATTCATGATTCCATGAGAAAAAAATTGAATTTATTGCTTATATAAAATTTACATTTTATTAGGTGTGGCTCGCTGTCAATCACAACACAAAACTGGATTTTTTATGTTTTTCACATTGATTTTCGGCGATAACTTTTTTATTATTGATTTCAGTAAACTGTATTCGCGATGAAAGTTGTAGAGAAAAATTAGCGCCAACTTATCCAAGCGGTTCCAACGTCATAGATGCTGCAATTAACTCTGCGCATAGATGCACTCTTTGAGCATTTTAAGAAAAGCCCAAATAAACTAAGTCAAATATGTCAGTCAAAACCTTACATTGCACCGCCCCGATTCAATCAGACAGGCGACGGATGGCTTGTTCAAATATATTGGAAATCGCGCCTGATTCGCCCGTGCGTTAAGCTAGTTGGGTCACCTCAAAACTGTCTTTTTAGGAGCATGTGCATATGAGAAAAATGGCACGTCATGTGATATCACAGCTTATGTACCTACAAATGATCATGCTCATAGTAGATTCTGAATATGCACGATATATTCTGAGCCTACATAGGGCAGGATTATGCTATAAACAACCGTTGAATAATTGTATATACACCCCTTGTGAATATTCTTTTGAGACGAGCCCTTTCTGTCACACCTCTACGAAATTTACCTGTCAATAAAAGACTTAGACAATTTGGCTGAATTCAATTTATTGCAAAATCTTCATCTATGTACACAAATATCTGTTTGTGCCACAAACTTTGGATCTCTTGGAGAAATCGGCGCTAATTTTTCTCTACAACTTTCATCGCGAACACAGTTTGCTAAAATTAATAACAAAAAAGTTATCGCCGAAATTCAATGTGAAAAACATAAAAAATCGAGTTTAGTATCACTTCTGGCGAATGAGTTCGATGTTCGAAGTGAATTGCACGGGCAAGTGAGCTTGGCAGCTGTCAATCAAATTTGTGTAATTCATGAGGCTATGAACAGTTGCAAAAATCTTAAGATTCATTAAAGGATTACTTCGAGAATGTAAATATTAGATGTTTACCCTTAACTTTACATACTGGGTAATTTTGCATGTGTTTTTAATTAACTTTCTCAAAAAAATTGTTGGCATAATACCATCAGTCAAACAGTTGGATTGAGATCAGACCTGAAGTTTAGTCATCACTAGCAGGATAAATCCACTTCTGATTTTAACCAGCTCATCCACATAGTTCATGCAGGTAAGGATCTGTGAAATTTAAGGACTTTCAAGGACTACAAAAGGACCTCAATTGTTAAAGAACTGGTCTTAATCACCATGGCCAAGTTCTAATGAAAAAAGTAAAGAGCCTCTGACGGTGGTAATGGGAATCACAGTGTATCGCTGAAATGATATCCCACAGCCCAAAATGTGATGTCTGGGCGAGCCCGAACATTATCATTTGGTTATTTGGTGTGCACTCTTGAAAATCTTTTTTTCTTGTATAATGAAATAATTAGTACAAATAAGCTTTCTTTTCATAACCCATTAGTAATGGAAATATCACAACTTTTTAGCATATTTTTCTTTAGATTATGAAAATTGTCCATTTACTTAGTTCAGTTGGTAGATTATTTTGCACATACACTGTATCTATCTTATACACATATACTACATGGCCATTGACTAGGTGTACTTTACGCATGGATGAAGGGTTAAAGTACATTGCTGCATAATATTGCACCAGGTAAATACATTGTCATCAAGGTTGAATATGGACTACAGTTGCACTTCAAAATACTTCTTAACAAATCAGATAGAAAAAACAACAACAAAAATAATCATTAAAATGCTCATGATTTTGGACTTTAAAATACTTTCACTGTGATTTGTAATCGAGTATTGATGATGTAATACCCTTACACGTGCCAAAAAATTGATTTCTAAATGTTTTGGTGAAGAAAAAAACCCTACCCCCTTTGGTAGCCTCTCCTGTTTTGTTGTAGGGATCTGCATGCCTAATTATAACCTTAATTCGTTCCTAATACATCAAGTGTCCTATTCAAAAGGATACCAGTGATATCTTATACATAGGGAAGTTTTGGGAAGCATCTGAAAAATGGGCAGATACCCTATCAAAGTGTCAGAAGTCCTTAATTTCATGCACTTTTCAAGACCTTGGAGCGATATTCCAGCACTTTTTAAGGCCTTTGAGTGATATTCCAGCAATTTTCAAGGCCATTAAGTGATTTTCCCGCACTTTTCAAGACCCTGGAATGATATTCCAGCACTTTTCAAGACACTTTAATTTTAAATGACATTCATTTGCAGGTGATTTCAAGCTTGTGTGACCCCTGTAGTTCCATGAAGTTCTAGGTGGAATGAAAAACAGTTTTTTTAAAGAAAATATATGTGCATGTGTGTTTGAATTTAATGTCACACCAACAGCCAAGGTCATAAAGAGATGGGGCCACGGCTTAAAGTCTCATAGAACAGACTGGAGAAGCCGGGCATCAAAACTCCTACCACTGGTTTACAAGGGGAGTGGTTTATCCACTACACCACAGTGGCTCCTGACGAAAATATATAACCCAAGCTCATATGATAATGTATACTTACCATCTCTTTTCACTGGTGGTTCTTCTAATATAGAAGGTGGTGGTGCAATTGCAGCTCCTGAAAATGACATAATACATTTGAGCCGTGATTTGTGATTTCCAACTATGTGGCATTTTGACATGAATAGACTCAGACGAGCCTGTGCAGCCTCCTATTTAGCTTAGAAGCTCCAAATGATGTTCAGTCAGTTCATGTAGCTTAATATTCATAGAATATTCATTTGATACATAAAAAGTGTTAGAGCTTACCAAAAATAGTAAAATCCAAGTACTTTTCAAGGCCTAACAGCCATTATCCAGCACTTTTCAAGGCAGATTTAATGTTTAAGGACTTTTCAAGAAAGCCCTTCATATTAAGGTACTTTTCAAGACTGTGCAAAACCTGGCCCCGAGGTTATAAAGCTTTTTTCATGCTCAACTCAGATGAGCACAAAATTTATCCTGATCATAAATGTTAAAATGCCAACAATTGTTGGCATTTTAACATTATTAGCATGATAAATACAATATTTGAGAGACTTAAAGCAAGAAACTTCTTCATTTTTTTATGAGTTGAAATTTTGTGCTCAGTTGAGTTGAGCATGAAAAAAGTTGCATAACCTTGGCACCAGTTCATGAGCATTTATGTTTGTTTGTTTGATTTGATTCTTTACGTCCCATCAACAATCTTTCAGTTAAACAGGGACGGGTCTTCCTGGGTTGAACCAGTACTAAGCTAGGATAAATGTGTCTTGCTCAAGGACCACAACACAGTGACAAAGACATTTATGAGATGCCACATTCTGCTTTGTCAATACACCCTGTTTCTATCTGGAAAAAAAATCAAACAAAAAATTTAGATTATTTAACAACTGCGGTCATCGACTTTAAAAGAAATTTTAACAATAACATGACATTTAGTATACGCTCAAAACATAATTGACAATCTTTTTTTACATCTACTAGCACACTTCTTGTTCTGTAGGGACCAGAAGATTTAACACTCGATCTGACGACTTAACTTTTTTCTATCTTTCTACTTACCAGAATCTTGTTTTCCTGTAAAAAAGAAACCATATTGAAATCAATCATTTACATAGGTCCAGCTCAATAAAAAAAATTGTGGGTGTAAAATTGTGAATATTTTCTCATCTATCTGTTTAAACATTTGTTTTGGGGACTCAAAAGAACCGTCTCATTGAGACGGTTCTTTTGAGTACCCACAACATATATTTTGGTTGAGAAATAAGAAAAATATTTTTAATTATATTCTCTTATATACAAACTGTAATTGTAATTGATCAACGTTTGAAAATCCAACAGAATTGGAAAATAACATCCAGTGTAAATATTATGATGCGCTTCAAAATTAATATGATAGTTGGTTAGACCCTTTAAAACCTTTAAAAGCATACAAGCCAGTTCATGATGTTTTGGTACTTAATGCATATATATGTCATTTTTTAACCCGATATATTTGGGAAACCCCTAAACGAGTACTTTTGCAAACAGTGAAGTCCTAGATGAAATGCAGCATGATGCTGCATTTCATCAGGGTCTGCACTGTTTGTAATAGTAAAAAAAAATTCTGACAAAAGAATACAATATTTTTAAAATTAAAACCTGACGTCCCTAGATATGTGCCATGGACTATCCCAAGTTAAATATCAAACCAGAAGGAAGAAACTATTGGTATACAAAGAGATAAACATGATCAGGTGTGCTAAACATGCAGAACTGGCAGCAGTAAAAGGGATTTAACTACCAATATCTCTTTTTTTGTTTTAGAATGGGATCTTTTCTGGAATTTTAGGAATCTGTAAATTCAGAAAAATTCGTGAAAGTTTTGAAAAAAATAAAACCCTCACAAAATGGTGAAATTACTCTGCCTATAACTGATGTAGGCAAATCATGCTCCAGTCCCAAAATTTTAACATTGCAAACATGTCTTTTAATGTTTTCCGAGGAAATAAAATTCTCATGAAAATTTCCAAATTTACAGAATTTTCCAAATTTACAATTGAGAATGGAGACGAAATTCAGATCCCGACGCACCAATAAAAATCTCTGGGAGCCAAATAAACCCTTTTGCAGCTACAGATAAAATGTCTCTGAAAACTTCATCTGCTGGAGTGGTCTGCTGCATGTAAATGCTTACGTCAATGAATAATTATGACATACAAACAGTTTGGACCCTGATCAGACTGCTGCTCCAAGAGGAGCAGTCTGATCTGCATCCACACTGTTTACTATAGAGAAATTTGAAATGAACTAGCAGATGATAATGCAGACAATATTTAGTCGCGATTAGCAGTTGAAGAGTTAATTTTGTTCAATTTGTAGTGCACTGGCTCATAATATATACTCAGCGTCAATGAAAAGTTACCAGTATCAAAGTTTCGATATTTCGGAAAATATATAATGCAGCTCTTTGGCTACTGTTACGTTCATGTTTCTGGTCAACGACGGGCTGGTTTGGAGAGATAAAACAGTTACACGACCCCTGGAACTATGGTGCTCGTGATGCACGTGCATTTTATGTTTTTTGCAGCTTTTAAGAAGTTGAAATCATCATTTTCAGAAGACAACATGCCAGAACATGCCCCAGACATTTTCATTGAAAACGCCACCAAAATGGTTTAGGTTATCCCATTAAACGCGAAAAATGAGGATCAAATTTTAAGGTAGCACCAAAATTTTGCATTTCCTATACAATGCAATGGAAAATACAGGGGTCCGTCAAGGAATGATTACAATGCATTCGGGTGTGATGGATACTGGTTTCCATAGTGGTGATGCATGGCACCCTATGCCATAAAACTGAGTGTTGAAGTATCCGCAGTTCTTCGTACAGGATGAACTAAATATTGTCCTATGTTAAGTGTATGTGATTTACTGGTAACTTTTTACTGACGTTGAGTATATATTGTTTTTGTGATGATTCACAAATCTACTGTCCTGCCAGCCAAGAGTGACAGTGATCTTGTGTTTTGTTTACAATTATTAAGCAAAACATTAACTTGTACATTCCACTTAAGCTAATGAAAGTCGATAGATCACTTGTGTATTAATCCTATCCTGTGGATAGGATTAATAAACAGGATAGGATTAATAAACAAGTGATCTATCGATTCTGAGTCCCTGATAACTGTGTAAACAAAAACTGATCTCTTAGCTGGCAGGACAGTATTATGACTACACTATAGATGAACTTTTTGAGCATTCAGAATTTGAGAAAAGGAGAATTAATTGCATACATAGAAAGATTTGAACTTACTTCTGACAGGTCTTTCATATTCTTCCTCGTCATCTTCTCTCCTTCTTCTTGCTCTCTCCATTTCTCCTACATCTCTATCCTTCTCTCTATCTCTCCTTCTTCTGTCACCTCTGTCACCCCTAAACAAATTAAGCATTTCTTGATTGGTAGGATTTTCAATTATGAATCCATGATTACAAACAAATCTTGCTTGATTGTTAGGACTTTTCATTATGGACCTGAGATTACAAACAAATCTTGCTTGATTGGTAGGACTTTTCATTATGGACCCACAATTACAAACGAATCTTGCTTGATTGGTAGGACTTTTCATTATGGACCCACGATTACAAACGAATCTTGCTTGATTGGTAGGACTTTTCATTATGGACCCATGATTACAAACAAATCTTGCTTGATTGGTAGGACTTTTCATTATGGACCCACAATTACAAACAAATCTTGCTTGATTGGTAGGACTTTTCATTATGGACCCACGATTACAAACGAATCTTGCTTGATTGGTAGGACTTTTCATTATGGACCCACAATTACAAACAAATCTTGCTTGATTGGCAGGACTTTTCATTATGGACCCCCGATTACAAACGAATCTTGCTTGATTGGTAGGACTTTTCATTATGGACCCACGATTACACTAAATCTTGCTTGATTGGTAGGACTTTTCATTATGGACCCACGATTACAAACAAATCTCGCTTGTTTGGGTAGGACTTTTCATAATGGACCCATGATTACAAACAAATCTTGCTTGATTGGTAGGACTTTTCATTATGGACCAACGATTACAAAGGAATCTTGCTTGATTGGTAGGATTTTTCATTATGGACCCACAATTACAAACAAATCTTGCTTGATTGGTAGGACTTTTCATTATGGACCCACAATTACAAACAAATCTTGCTTGATTGGTAGGATTTTTCATTATGGACCCACGATTACAAACAAATCTTGCTTGATTGGTAGGACTTTTCATTATGGACCCACGATTACAAATGAATCTTGCTTGATTGGTAGGACTTTTCATTATGGACCTACGATTACAAACAAATCTTGCTTGATTGGTGGGACTTTTCATTATGGACCCACAATTACAAACAAATCTTGCTTGATTGGTAGGACTTTTCATTATGGACCCACCATTTCAACAAATCCTGCTTGATTGGTAGGACTTTTCATTATAGACCCACGATTACAAACGAATCTTGCTTGATTGGCAGGATTTCCATCATGGACCCACAATTACAAACAAATCTTGCTTGATTGGCAGGACTTTCCATCATGGACCCACAATTACAAACAAATCTTGCTTAATTGGCAGGACTTTCCATCATGGACCCACAAATACAAACAAATCTTGCTTGATTGGTAGGACTTTTCATTATGGACCCACCATTTCAACAAATCCTGCTTGATTGGTAGGACTTTTCATTATAGACCCACGATTACAAACGAATCTTGCTTGATTGGCAGGATTTCCATCATGGACCCACAATTACAAACAAATCTTGCTTGATTGGCAGGACTTTCCATCATGGACCCACAATTACAAACAACTCTGCTTAATTGGCAGGACTTTCCATCATGGACCCACAATTACAAACAAATCTTGCTTGATTGGCAGGACTTTCCATTATGGACCCATGATTACAAAACTTTTTTTAAACTGAACTAAACTGAGCATGAAATTTATCCTGCTCATCAATGTTAAAATGCCAACCAACTGTTGGCATTTTAACATTTATAAGCAGAAGAAAAAAAATTGAGTGTTTTAAAGCAAGAAAACTCTTCATTTTTCATCATTTTAAGTTTTTATAAGCAGATGAAAGAGCTATGTGCATTAAGGGACTGTTTTGGCCCCCCTGAGGCTAAAATATAAAAATTGTTTTTCACCAATTTGTTCTTATTAGTTTACTAGGACAATAACCAAAGTGTAAGAGTCTCAAATTACTCTGACTTTTATCTATGTTATGGTAACAAAAATGGCCACCAAAATATGCTGAAAATAGGAAATTTACCATTTTGGAGCAAAATTGAGAGGTTTAACAGAGAAATTAACATAGAGCACAAGCAAATACCAAAAAGATATTTTAACAGAAGATGAGAATTACCATGGCACACAACATATTAAAAGGATTATTTTGTATTCAGCTGTGCTGATATCTGATTCTTAAAAAATCGGTCTCCAAAAGCCTTAAATTTGGTCCAAAATGGCAATTTCTCTGTTTTAAGCCATTTTGTCAGCAATTTATGTTACCATAGCTACGGTAAAATTTAAATAAATGCCAAAATTTTACACTTAAGTTATTCTTCTAATATACCAATCAAAAGAAATTGGTGAAAAGCAATTTTCAGTTTTGGGCTCTAGGGGGGGCCAAAATAGCCCCTTAATGCACATACCCCTTTCATGCTAAGTTTAGTTGAGCATGGACAGTTTTATCACCTTGGAGCCAGCACAACGCGATAAAGGCTAGATGGCACAAACAAAGGTTACAAGCTATGTCACAGAACATATATTGCAACCTTTTAATATTCAACTATTTTCAAGGAACTCCGTTTGGTTTTTTGGTAATATTATTTAAGTGTGGGGAATTTGAACATAAAAACGAGCCAATGCCATACCTACAAAAGCGCATGGTCAACTTATGGTATAATTGTCACAAAAGTTTGTATATTTTATGAACACCTAGCTACAATTTTTGAAGGGAGTACCTTTGCGTTGCTGATATCATGGACCCAAATAACGCAATATATTTCAGATGATTTTGCTAATTTAGTTGCTTTATTAATTTTATTTATATGAGAAGGCATGTGCATCAATTTTAATAGTCAAATACCTGAATGCAGTTCACAAATTGAAAAACGGTTTCCAATAATAATAGTGCATAATTTAACTTGATGACCTTGGGATTTGGTATGTAACATTTGAGATGTGAGACCTACCAAGTTTGTTCAAATGATGATCCTTGGTTGACCTTGACCTACTTAAAGTCAAAGTCAAAATTGCTTTTCAATGCATTTAAATGGATTGTTTTTGAAAAGTTGATTTTTTGAATACTGTTGAAACCAATGTCATTATTCTAAATTGATATGTTAAAATAAGTAAGGATGCAAAGTTCAGGAATCGATACAATCAAGTACCACAATTAAACCTAATGTGTAAATATCTATGCAAAACTGTGAAAATAAATCAGAAAAGCTATTATAATCTGCCTATTTCAGGATTTTGAGGCTGAAAGTCGGCTGCCTCAAAATCCTGAATTCAGGAATAATAATGAAAACTTTTACCCATGCATACTACACTAAGAATAGCAAAAACTCCTCAACTCTTTGCCTACTGGGTAATTTTTTCATGTTTTTTGTCTTTTGCTTGCTGATTTTTTTTAAAAATCACCTTTTTTGAATAATTCTTTCAGGAATACTGTCAGAGTGTCAAACAGGTTTGATCCAGACCAGGCCCGACACTTTGTCGGGCCTGGTCTGGGTCGAAACTGTTTGCAAATGTTATCAGCAGACGACACTAGTAGGTAAAGTTTTGATCCTTCTGAGAACAATATGTAAAGCTTTTATTGACCTTCACAGGACAAATTCCCACTCAAACGCTCGTAATTACAAGTGAAATCTAAAAAGGACGAGTAATTCTTTCCAAAGCACTCTTCATGAGGTGAGGGAGAAAAATCTGAAGGTGAAACTATCATTTTCTGAGTATTAACTGATGTCATTTTATGGGATGCAGTTCTGAAACTGACTGGGTAAATATCATTTTAGCAGTGATATAAGGAACTTTATTAGTCAAATTAAAAGTGTTTGTAATAAAGAACATAATGGAGTATTATGTAATATGACAGTCATATTACATATTACTCCCTTATGTTCTCTATTGCATACATTTTTAAAGGAAAAGTGCATGTGTTTGAAGGACGAGTGAAAATTGTAAGTCACTCGTCCTGCAGGACAAGTGCAATATTGAATAATTTTTGTCCAGCTGACTTAATGCATTGAGTAACAAGGATTGGAAAGTTAAGTAACAAACCTGTTTCTATCAAAATCGTCTCCTCTATCCCTCTTCCTCTCATCATCTTCCTTCTGTCTCTGTTCCTTCTTCTTCTTAGTAATCTCCTCGTAATCATTTGGTCTGAGAGGATTGTACTCGTCCTTCACTCCCGTCAGTGAGGGGACAGGGTCTGAGGGTATAAAAGGGCTGCTACCTACAGCCACAGGTTGTTGGGGTTCTCTTGACAAGTCTCTTTCCAACTGAAATATGCAGGGAAAGCTAGAATTATATTATCTTTCTTTATACTTGTCTCAGGACATGTAAATAGTAATAATGAAATGTTATCAGGATGGACAAGTCAAGCATGGTATTTCCATAAACAATGTGTATCAAGTCGTGCATATTTCCATAAACAATGTGTTTCAAGTCAGGCATATTATTTCCATAAACAATGTGTATCTAGATACCCAGCAGCCAAGTTTTTTGATGGATCAAACTTCTTTTAGCTATTTTTGTAGAGGGTAGAGGGTCACCTAATGACCATTTTTGCCAAATTATTTTCAATTCTTACCACTAGTTTCAGATTTTTTAAATTTTTCCCATAGGTAAATTATTTAAATTTGCCATGCCTCCTGACGGCCATGTTTTTTGAGGGATAACATTCATTTTAGCATTTTTGTAGGTTGCCCAGTGACAATTTCTACCAAATTATTTTGAATTCTGACCGCTGGTTTTAGAGGAGAAGTCCTTGATAGCTTACGTTACCAAAATAAGCCACAACAAGATCCCTAAAAAGCATTAGGGTTGGCAGCAAAAAGTAGGGATGGTCGGACGATAGTAAACACACCTATTTTTGCCTAAATTTGATCCCTGCCTGCTTACAAACATGACATTATAAATATTTACTAACAAGAATATGGTGTACTCACCCTTTCTGTCTGCATATTAAACTTCAGTGGTCCCTCTGTATTATCAGCTGTTCCCTTTAGATCAACAAAAGGTGCCATATTGTTGTTACGACTTCTACTCTATAATTGTACAAACATCTACTCACCCTTCCTGTCTGCATATTAAACTTCAGTGGTCCCTCTGTATTATCAGCTGTTCTCTTTAGATCCACAACAGGTGCCATATTGTTGTTACGACTTCTACTCTATAATTGTACAAACATCTACTCACCCTTGCTGCATATTAAACTTCAGTGGTCCCTCTGTATTATCAGCTGTTCTCTTTAGATCAACTACAGGTGCCATATTGTTGTTACCACTTCTACTCTATAATTGTACAAACATCTACTCACCCTTCCTGTCTGCATATTAAACTTCAGTGGTCCCTCTGTATTATCAGCTGTTCTCTTTAGATCAACAACAGGTGCCATATTGTTGTTACGACTTCTACTCTATAATTGTACAAACATCTACTCACCCTTCCTGTCTGCATATTAAACTTCAGTGGTCCCTCTGTATTATCAGCTGTTCTCTTTAGATCAACAACAGGTGCCATATTGTTGTTACGACTTCTACTCTATAATTGTACAAACATCTACTCACCCTTCCTGTCTGCATATTAAACTTCAGTGGTCCCTCTGTATTATCAGCTGTTCTCTTTAGATCAACTACAGGTGCCATATTGTTGTTACGACTTCTACTCTATAATTGTACAAACATCTACTCACCCTTCCTGTCTGCATATTAAACTTCAGTGGTCCCTCTGTATTATCAGCTGTTCTCTTTAGATCAACAACAGGTGCCATATTGTTGTTACGACTTCTACTCTATAATTGTACAAACATCTACTCACCCTTCCTGTCTGCATATTAAACTTCAGTGGTCCCTCTGTATTATCAGCTGTTCTCTTTAGATCAACAACAGGTGCCATATTGTTGTTACGACTTCTACTCTATAATTGTACAAACATCTACTCACCCTTCCTGTCTGCATATTAAACTTCAGTGGTCCCTCTGTATTATCAGCTGTTCTCTTTAGATCAACAACAGGTGCCATATTGTTGTTACGACTTCTACTCTATAATTGTACAAACATCTACTCACCCTTCCTGTCTGCATATTAAACTTCAGTGGTCCCTCTGTATTATCAGCTGTTCTCTTTAGATCAACTACAGGTGCCATATTGTTGTTACGACTTCTACTCTATAATTGTACAAACATCTACTCACCCTTCCTGTCTGCATATTAAACTTCAGTGGTCCCTCTGTATTATCAGCTGTTCTCTTTAGATCAACAACAGGTGCCATATTGTTGTTATGACTTCTACTCTATAATTGTACAAACATCTACTCACCCTTCCTGTCTGCATATTAAACTTCAGTGGTCCCTCTGTATTATCAGCTGTTCTCTTTAGATCCACAACAGGTGCCATATTGTTGTTACGACTTCTACTCTATAATTGTACAAACACTTACTCACCCTTCCTGTCTGCATATTAAACTTCAGTGGTCCCTCTGTATTATCAGCTGTTCTCTTTAGATCAACTACAGGTGCCATATTGTTGTTACGACTTCTACTCTATAATTGTACAAACATCTACTCACCCTTCCTGTCTGCATATTAAACTTCAGTGGTCCCTCTGTATTATCAGCTGTTCTCTTTAGATCAACAACAGGTGCCATATTGTTGTTATGACTTCTACTCTATAATTGTACAAACATCTACTCACCCTTCCTGTCTGCATATTAAACTTCAGTGGTCCCTCTGTATTATCAGCTGTTCTCTTTAGATCAACAACAGGTGCCATATTGTTGTTACGACTTCTACTCTATAATTGTACAAACATCTACTCACCCTTCCTGTCTGCATATTAAACTTCAGTGGTCCCTCTGTATTATCAGCTGTTCTCTTTAGATCAACAACAGGTGCCATATTGTTGTTATGACTTCTACTCTATAATAACACAAACATCTACTCACCCTTCCTGTCTGCATATTAAACCTCAGTGGTCTACTCACCCTTCCTATCTGCATATTAAACTTCAGTGGTCCCTCTGTATTATCAGCTGTTCTCTTTAGATCAACTACAGGTGCCATATTGTTGTTATGACTTCTACTCTATAATTGTACAAACATCAAGTCACCCTTCCTGTCTGCATATTAAACTTCAGTGGTCCCTCTGTATTATCAGCTGTTCTCTTTAGATCAACTACAGGTGCCATATTGTTGTTACGACTTCTACTCAATAATTGTACAAACATCTACTCACCCTTCCTGTCTGCATATTAAACTTCAGTGGTCCCTCTGTATTATCAGCTGTTCTCTTTAGATCAACAACAGGTGCCATATTGTTGCTATGACTACTACTCTATAATTGTACAAACATCTACTCACCCTTCCTGTCTGCATATTAAACTTCAGTGGTCCCTCTGTATTATCAGCTGTTCTCTTTAGATCAACAACAGGTGCCATATTGTTGTTACGACTTCTACTCTATAATTGTACAAACATCTACTCACCCTTCCTGTCTGCATATTAAACTTCAGTGGTCCCTCTGTATTATCAGCTGTTCTCTTTAGATCAACTACAGGTGCCATATTGTTGTTACGACTTCTACTCTATAATTGTACAAACATCTACTCACCCTTCCTGTCTGCATATTAAACTTCAGTGGTCCCTCTGTATTATCAGCTGTTCTCTTTAGATCAACAACAGGTGCCATATTGTTGTTACGACTTCTACTCTATAATTGTACAAACATCTACTCACCCTTCCTGTCTGCATATTAAACTTCAGTGGTCCCTCTGTATTATCAGCTGTTCTCTTTAGATCAACAACAGGTGCCATATTGTTGTTACGACTTCTACTCTATAATTGTACAAACATCTACTCACCCTTCCTGTCTGCATATTAAACTTCAGTGGTCCCTCTGTATTATCAGCTGTTCTCTTTAGATCAACTACAGGTGCCATATTGTTGTTACGACTTCTACTCTATAATTGTACAAACATCTACTCACCCTTCCTGTCTGCATATTAAACTTCAGTGGTCCCTCTGTATTATCAGCTGTTCTCTTTAGATCAACAACAGGTGCCATATTGTTGTTACGACTTCTACTCTATAATTGTACAAACATCTACTCACCCTTCCTGTCTGCATATTAAACTTCAGTGGTCCCTCTGTATTATCAGCTGTTCTCTTTAGATCAACAACAGGTGCCATATTGTTGTTACGACTTCTACTCTATAATTGTACAAACATCTACTCACCCTTCCTGTCTGCATATTAAACTTCAGTGGTCCCTCTGTATTATCAGCTGTTCTCTTTAGATCAACAACAGGTGCCATATTGTTGTTACGACTTCTACTCTATAATTGTACAAACATCTACTCACCCTTCCTGTCTGCATATTAAACTTCAGTGGTCCCTCTGTATTATCAGCTGTTCTCTTTAGATCAACTACAGGTGCCATATTGTTGTTACGACTTCTATTCTATAATTGTACAAACATCTACTCACCCTTCCTGTCTGCATATTAAACTTCAGTGGTCCCTCTGTATTATCAGCTGTTCTCTTTAGAACAACAACAGGTGCCATATTGTTGTTACGACTTCTACTCTATAATTGTACAAACATCTACTCACCCTTCCTGTCTGCATATTAAACTTCAGTGGTCCCTCAGTATTATCAGCTGTTCTCTTTCGATCAACAACAGGTGCCATATTGTTGTTACGACTTCTACTCTATAATTGTACAAACATCTACTCACCCTTCCTGTCTGCATATTAAACTTCAGTGGTCCCTCTGTATTATCAGCTGTTCTCTTTAGATCAACAACAGGTGCCATATTGTTGTTACGACTTCTACTCTATAATTGTACAAACATCTACTCACCCTTCCTGTCTGCATATTAAACTTCAGTGGTCCCTCTGTATTATCAGCTGTTCTCTTTAGATCAACTACAGGTGCCATATTGTTGTTACGACTTCTACTCTATAATTGTACAAACATCTACTCACCCTTCCTGTCTGCATATTAAACTTCAGTGGTCCCTCTGTATTATCAGCTGTTCTCTTTAGATCAACAACAGGTGCCATATTGTTGTTACGACTTCTACTCTATAATTGTACAAACATCAACTCACCCTTCCTGTCTGCATATTAAACTTCAGTGGTCCCTCTGTATTATCAGCTGTTCTCTTTAGATCAACAACAGGTGCCATATTGTTGTTACGACTTCTACTCTTTAATTGTACAAACATCTACTCACCCTTCCTGTCTGCATATTAAACTTCAGTGGTCCCTCTGTATTATCAGCTGTTCTCTTTAGATCAACAACAGGTGCCATATTGTTGTTACGACTTCTACTCTATAATTGTACAAACATCTACTCACCATTCCTGTCTGCATATTAAACTTCAGTGGTCCCTCTGTATTATCAGCTGTTCTCTTTAGATCAACTACAGGTGCCATATTGTTGTTATGACTTCTACTCTATAATTGTACAAACATCTACTCACCCTTCCTGTCTGCATATTAAACCTCAGTGGTCTACTCACCCTTCCTGTCTGCATATTAAACTTCAGTGGTCCCTCTGTATTATCAGCTGTTCTCTTTAGATCAACAACAGGTGCCATATTGTTGTTACGACTTCTACTCTATAATTGTACAAACATCAACTCACCCTTCCTGTCTGCATATTAAACTTCAGTGGTCCCTCTGTATTATCAGCTGTTCTCTTTAGATCAACTACAGGTGCCATATTGTTGTTACAACTTCTACTCTATAATTGTACAAACATCTACTCACCCTTCCTGTCTGCATATTAAACTTCAGTGGTCCCTCTGTATTATCAGCTGTTCTCTTTAGATCAACAACAGGTGCCATATTGTTGTTATGACTTCTACTCTATAATTGTACAAACATCTACTCACCCTTCCTGTCTGCATATTAAACTTCAGTGGTCCCTCTGTATTATCAGCTGTTCTCTTTAGATCAACAACAGGTGCCATATTGTTGTTACGACTTCTACTCTATAATTGTACAAACATCTACTCACCCTTCCTGTCTGCATATTAAACTTCAGTGGTCCCTCTGTATTATCAGCTGTTCTCTTTAGATCAACAACAGGTGCCATATTGTTGTTACGACTTCTACTCTATAATTGTACAAACATCTACTCACCCTTCCTGTCTGCATATTAAACTTCAGTTGTCCCTCTGTATTATCAGCTGTTCTCTTTAGATCAACTACAGGTGCCATATTGTTGTTACGACTTCTACTCTATAATTGTACAAACATCAACTCACCCTTCCTGTCTGCATATTAAACTTCAGTGGTCCCTCTGTATTATCAGCTGTTCTCTTTAGATCAACTACAGGTGCCATATTGTTGTTACGACTTCTATTCTATAATTGTACAAACATCTACTCACCCTTCCTGTCTGCATATTAAACTTCAGTGGTCCCTCTGTATTATCAGCTGTTCTCTTTAGAACAACAACAGGTGCCATATTGTTGTTACGACTTCTACTCTATAATTGTACAAACATCTACTCACCCTTCCTGTCTGCATATTAAACTTCAGTGGTCCCTCTGTATTATCAGCTGTTCTCTTTAGATCAACAACAGGTGCCATATTGTTGTTACGACTTCTACTCTATAATTGTACAAACATCTACTCACCCTTCCTGTCTGCATATTAAACTTCAGTGGTCCCTCTGTATTATCAGCTGTTCTCTTTAGATCAACAACAGGTGCCATATTGTTGTTACGACTTCTACTCTATAATTGTACAAACATCTACTCACCCTTCCTGTCTGCATATTAAACTTCAGTGGTCCCTCTGTATTATCAGCTGTTCTCTTTAGATCAACTACAGGTGCCATATTGTTGTTACGACTTCTACTCTATAATTGTACAAACATCTACTCACCCTTCCTGTCTGCATATTAAACTTCAGTGGTCCCTCTGTATTATCAGCTGTTCTCTTTAGATCAACAACAGGTGCCATATTGTTGTTACGACTTCTACTCTATAATTGTACAAACATCAACTCACCCTTCCTGTCTGCATATTAAACTTCAGTGGTCCCTCTGTATTATCAGCTGTTCTCTTTAGATCAACAACAGGTGCCATATTGTTGTTACGACTTCTACTCTATAATTGTACAAACATCTACTCACCCTTCCTGTCTGCATATTAAACTTCAGTGGTCCCTCTGTATTATCAGCTGTTCTCTTTAGATCAACAACAGGTGCCATATTGTTGTTACGACTTCTACTCTATAATTGTACAAACATCTACTCACCATTCCTGTCTGCATATTAAACTTCAGTGGTCCCTCTGTATTATCAGCTGTTCTCTTTAGATCAACTACAGGTGCCATATTGTTGTTATGACTTCTACTCTATAATTGTACAAACATCTACTCACCCTTCCTGTCTGCATATTAAACCTCAGTGGTCTACTCACCCTTCCTGTCTGCATATTAAACTTCAGTGGTCCCTCTGTATTATCAGCTGTTCTCTTTAGATCAACAACAGGTGCCATATTGTTGTTACGACTTCTACTCTATAATTGTACAAACATCAACTCACCCTTCCTGTCTGCATATTAAACTTCAGTGGTCCCTCTGTATTATCAGCTGTTCTCTTTAGATCAACTACAGGTGCCATATTGTTGTTACAACTTCTACTCTATAATTGTACAAACATCTACTCACCCTTCCTGTCTGCATATTAAACTTCAGTGGTCCCTCTGTATTATCAGCTGTTCTCTTTAGATCAACAACAGGTGCCATATTGTTGTTATGACTTCTACTCTATAATTGTACAAACATCTACTCACCCTTCCTGTCTGCATATTAAACTTCAGTGGTCCCTCTGTATTATCAGCTGTTCTCTTTAGATCAACAACAGGTGCCATATTGTTGTTATGACTTCTACTCTCATAGCTCCAGATAAGGATTGGAGGCAATTGGGTATTTACCCACCTCTTTTTGGCTTAATTGGGTATTTCAAATTTTAAATTGGGTATTTCAAGTTTTTGTATTGGGTATCCATCTCAATGAAAGCGGGCCTCGTTTCTCTTGATCTTTTTTGTTTACTTTCGGTTTCACTTCAGAAAGCACACTGGCAATTTAAGAATATCTGAGATCGCTATTTCATACTTATTTCGAAAAACCAACGTATCTATCAAGTCATCTTTGATTCTTCGAACCACCAATGCGGTATTAGGGTTAGTTACGATATGATATTCAATTGCTAAATATTGGGTAAAGCTAAACAGCGCCAAGAATGTTCCTGGACTGGTTTACAGTTTAATAAACTAGATTCGGCGCCACGTCGTCTATATATTTGTACCCAACAACAGCTTGAGATGCGAAAAACGACACTCGGAAACTGAATACTATAGCGTCATACGCAACGAAAAAGTTCCGAATTGAGTATCAAGGATTTTTATTGTGTTTTTGTACGCACAGAAATGAATTTAATTGCGTTTTCACGTTCACGAAATTGCGTAAATACGCAATACGCAGCCTTATCTGGAGCTATGACTCTATAATTACACAAACATCTACTCACCCTTCCTGTCTGCATATTAAACCTCAGTGGTCTACTCACCCTTCCTGTCTGCATATTAAACTTCAGTGGTCCCTCTGTATTATCAGCTGTTCTCTTTAGATCAACTACAGGTGCCATATTGTTTTTACGACTTCTACTCTATAATTGTACAAACATCAAGTCACCCTTCCTGTCTGCATATTAAACTTCAGTGGTCCCTCTGTATTATCAGCTGTTCTCTTTAGATCAACTACAGGTGCCATATTGTTGTTACGACTTCTACTCTATAATTGTACAAACATCTACTCACCCTTCCTGTCTGCATATTAAACTTCAGTGGTCCCTCTGTATTATCAGCTGTTCTCTTTAGATCAACAACAGGTGCCATATTGTTGTTACGACTTCTACTCTATAATTGTACAAACATCTACTCACCCTATCTGTCTGCATATTAAACTTCAGTGGTCCCTCTGTATTATCAGCTGTTCTCTTTAGATCAACAACAGGTGCCATATTGTTGTTACGACTTCTACTCTATAATTGTACAAACATCTACTCACCCTTCCTGTCTGCATATTAAACTTCAGTGGTCCCTCTGTATTATCAGCTTTTCTCTTTAGATCAACAACAGGTGCCATATTGTTGTTATGACTTCTACTCTATAATTGTACAAACATCTACTCACCCTTCCTGTCTGCATATTAAACTTCAGTGGTCCCTCTGTATTATCAGCTGTTCTCTTTAGATCAACTACAGGTGCCATATTGTTGTTACGACTTCTACTCTATAATTGTACAAACATCTACTCACCCTTCCTGTCTGCATATTAAACTTCAGTGGTCCCTCTGTATTATCAGCTGTTCTCTTTAGATCAACAACAGGTGCCATATTGTTGTTACGACTTCTACTCTATAATTGTACAAACATCTACTCACCCTTCCTGTCTGCATATTAAACTTCAGTGGTCCCTCTGTATTATATGCTGTTCTCTTTAGATCAACAACAGGTGCCATATTGTTGTTACAACTTCTACTCTATAATTGTACAAACATCTACTCACCCTTCCTGTCTGCATATTAAACTTCAGTGGTCCCTCTGTATTATCAGCTGTTCTCTTTAGATCAACAACAGGTGCCATATTGTTGTTACGACTTCTACTCTATAATTGTACAAACATCTACTCACCCTTCCTGTCTGCATATTAAACTTCAGTGGTCCCTCTGTATTATCAGCTGTTCTCTTTAGATCAACAACAGGTGCCATATTGTTGTTACGACTTCTACTCTATAATTGTACAAACATCTACTCACCCTTCCTGTCTGCATATTAAACTTCAGTGGTCCCTCTGTATTATCAGCTGTTCTCTTTAGATCAACTACAGGTGCCATATTGTTGTTACGACTTCTACTCTATAATTGTACAAACATCTACTCACCCTTCCTGTCTGCATATTAAACTTCAGTGGTCCCTCTGTATTATCAGCTGTTCTCTTTAGATCAACTACAGGTGCCATATTGTTGTTACGACTTCTACTCTATAATTGTACAAACATCTACTCACCCTTCCTGTCTGCATATTAAACTTCAGTGGTCCCTCTGTATTATCAGCTGTTCTCTTTAGATCAACAACAGGTGCCATATTGTTGTTATGACTTCTACTCTATAATTGTACAAACATCTACTCACCCTTCCTGTCTGCATATTAAACTTCAGTGGTCCCTCTGTATTATCAGCTGTTCTCTTTAGATCAACAACAGGTGCCATATTGTTGTTACGACTTCTACTCTACAATTGTACAAAAAAAACAAAAACATTTCAGGTGCCTGCAAAAATGCATCTGAAAATGTGGCCCAGTTCCTGTGTTAACCAGACTATAGTCTAGTACCTTTAGTCGGATCATAGAAGCGATAAAACTCTCTCTGGTTTTACGCGCTGCACATGTCTGGTTCACTAGACAAACAGGACCGGATCTGTGGTCGGACCATAGTTGATTGGTTCCCGTCTTCCAATGCAAACTTAGAATTGTGGGACACCTGTATGTTTTGTATCGATGGCTGTGATTGGTGGACTGTTTCACTGAGGAGGAACACTGACAGTCGGAAGAGTCCTAGTGTGTCTATGGTTAACGCTCAAACTCCACCGTTGTCTGCTTATGTTATCTGCTTTATATATTTGTTTACATTGCTGCCTAATTTAAGTATACAGGCAAACAGTGTGGACCCAGGTCAGACTGCTCTTATAAGAGCAGTCTGATAAAAGTTTACAATTTTTTCGGAGAGGCTTCTCGAATATTTTAGCCAGCCAACTTTTATTGTGCTTGTTACTTTACGTGTTATAAAGGACAAGTAATAAAATTGTGATCCATTTGGGCTAGCAGACTTATCACATTGTCAAGCAACCTAGGCCCAGAGCCATCAATGAAATTAAAGCAATTAAAGAGCAATAACTATTGTGCATCGCCCCACTTCACATGTACATAATTACTCCATGGTCATATATATTCAGTTGAAGTTTCATGAAATTCCATCCTTTGGTTACCTATTTATGGCTGAGGATGGTAAGAATCATTGAAACTTCGGCAATCAAAGGACAATAACTCCTCTATAACTGATGACTTCACTTGCATAACCACACTATGGTCATATATACATGTATTCAGTATAAGTTTCATGAAATTCCATCCACTGGTTACGAGGACGGAAAGACAGACAACGCCAAACCTATATCCCTCCGCCTTTGGTGGATAAAAACAAACCTTTGATGATGGTGTGACTTGTGCTTTCTTGGCTTGAAGCTGAGATTTCATCAGTTTGTAATTAGAAGACCAGCCAGCTGGAATGACAAAAGAAATTTTGAGCCACCAAGAGAGTTCAGTACTTATTACATTGGCCCAGATAAACAAAATATTTGAGTGTAAAATTGTTAACATTTCCTTATCTATCACAGGGCTTACTCTGGCTCAGAATTTGTTGCAGCACACACTTTAGCCAAATGGAAAAAATTGGAGCCAATGTGATTAACTTTAGCCAAGGTTTTAGCCAGAAAGTAGTATCAACAAGTTGTTTTGTATTTTACTCTTTGCCGCTAGGGGCGACTCTTGTCGTCTGCTGATAACTTTTGCAAACAGTTTAGACCCAGATCAGGCCCGACAAAACATCGGGCCTGATCTGGATCCAAACTGTTTGACACCCTGATGGTATTGAAAAAAATCCAACATCCAAAGAGTAAAATATGGCAGGATAACAAAGTGTGAAGGAATTATAAAAGCAATATTTGATAATCCAAAAAGCTGATTAAAACACACTTTGCACCACCTAGACTGTACTTTTAGCCAATGACTTATAAGTGTAACCACTTCATTTTTAGTAGCAAATGCTCAAAAGATGTCATTTGAAATAATTGTTGATGAAGCATGAAACACAAGGCAAGACGGACATCCAATGACCACAAAAGCTCACCTCCAGCCTACATGCATGGCTGAGATGCACAAAAATGAAAACATTATGATTCTACTTATTTTAAACTATTTAAAAAACACCTTTAATGCTTCTTTTTACTTCGTATTGATGTTACAATACCTTTACACATGAAAGTAATGGATTAATAAATATTTTGCAAAGTCAAATTTTGCACCCCATTCCCCTTTGATAGCATCTCCTGCTTTGTCATAAGAGTTTGTCTGTTCAATTATAAACATTACCGGTTTCATTTCAAATAAATCAAACATTTTAGTCAACCTTGAGGATACAAGAGATATATCTAAAAACATAGGGAAGTTTGGGAAGAATCTGATAAATAGGCTGATACATTAACCCTTTGTATACTATTGGATTCTTCCCTCTGGTTTGATACAATAAACTTAGGATAGTCCATTGTACATATCTATGGTTGTCAGGTTAAAATTTTCAAAAAATATTGTATTATTGTGTCTGAAGATCTTTGTTACCTTTACAAACAGTGTACACCCTGATGAAATGCAGCTTTATGCTGCATTTCATCTGGTTGTTCACCGTTTGCAAAAGTACTTGTTTAGGGGTTTCCCGAATACAAAGGGTTAATAAAGGGTCAGAGGTTCTTTGATTCCCTGTCAGAGAATATATACATGTACACTGATCATTAAAGAATATGGAATTCTGGAATGTAAGGTTAACAAGTATGTGAGGTGACCCTTAAAAAAATTACTCCTCGCTCAATATGCCACCTACCCCCCAAAAAATTATAGCTGTTTCGGATAATTATTCTTTTAAATTCTAAATTTACACATTTTTACTTTATTTTCAATGTCTTTTTAACAAATCTGTGATTTTTTTAAAAAATACCTACCTACCTACCCACCTGGAAAATCATGAGTCGGGCAACAGCAAACAAATTAATTTTAAGGATGGCCTGAGAGTTTTTTTATTTCAAGTTAATCTTTTGCTTTCACTATAGGTTAAAATGTCTTAGCGTTACCTCAAAGACAAGTCTACAACACTTACCAACCACATCTTTGCCCCCTTTCCTCTCATGGTCAATGTCAAGGTCATCATATAGTGACATTTTTCACACTCTCTATATCTGAAAATAAACAATACTAAACAGTCATGTTGAATCCAGATGTGCTTCCTTTGAAAAACCAAAATTAATGTTTTCTTTTAAAAATGATACTATCTTTTTTAAAAGAAAACATTAATTTGGTTTTCCAAGGAAGCACGTCTGGATTCTGAGACTGATACTGAAATATTTTACTAACCCATGCATAAATATTTTTACTAACCCATGTACAAAAACTGCTGGAGGAAAAGTGCCACTGCAAAGTATAAACTTCTTATTATATTCTGAGTACTGTTCTCAGGACTTTAGTTAAGAGTGCGTAAAGAAATTTCATTTTCTTATTTCTCAACCAAAACATATCTTGTGGGTACTCAAAAGAACCGTCTCAATGAGACAGTTCTTTTGAGCACCCAAAACATATGTTTAAACTGATGGGTAAGAAAAATTTAACATTTTTACGCTGAAAATGTTTGTTTATCTAAACCTGTGCTGTTCTGTTACTTTTTCACCAATGATTGTCTTCAGGGCATACCCTGGTTCAGATTTTGTTGCAGCCAATACTTTAGCCAAATGGAAAAAATTGGAGCCAATGTCAAGGTTTTAGCCAGAAAGTAGTATCAACAAGTTGTTAAGTATTTAACTCTTTGCCCGCTAGGGGCGACTGTTGTCTTCTGATAACCTTTGCAAACAGTTTGGGCTTAGATCAGGCCCAACAATGAAAAATTCAGGCACAATAATAAAGTGTGAAGGAATAATAAAAGCAATATTTGAAAATACAAAAGCTGATCAAAATACACTTTTTCGCAAATATATGTTATTTCTGGGGTGGGAAATTTGATACTTCATCTGGAATTTCTAAATTAAATTATAACAAGTTTGATGGCCTGCATGTCCAAAGGATTAAGGACGAATGCGGGTCAACACAGCCTTGGCTCAAGTCAGCCTGAGTCAAGTCGGCCTGGTCATATATAGTCTACAACTGATGAACCATTCTGATGGGTATGTGTTTCATGAAAAAAGTTTGTTCAGCGAAAGTTTGAGGGAATGATGTGTTGTTCCTATCTAAATATGATGGTCTGCCAATATGACTGTACTGCTCAACAGGTCTAACTTCAAAATGGTAGCATAAAGAAGATGAAAAACAAAGAGAATTTAATTCAATATAAAATAATAATACCCTTTATTTCCTCCACATGTCAGGCCTAATTGCTTTGGTCACACTTTAAATCGTAATGATGTTTTTATTATATAACTTATCATCAATGTTCAGGATTCTGTATTTGTTCTATGCTTTGTTGTGTGTTACTTTGTGTCATTTGTTTGCTTGTTTAATTTGATTCTTTACATCCCCGTCAACAATTTTTCAGTTATGTCAGGACGGGTCTTCCTGGGTTGAACCAGTACTAATCAAGGATAAATGTGTCTTACTCAAGGACACAACACAGTGATGCCGGTGAAAGTCGAACCAACAGCCCCTTGGTCTCGAGTCAAGCGCTCTACTTTGTGTCCATTCTAGTTTTGCAATCATCTTGATGGGGAAGAGAGAGCTGGTTGCTTTGTTTTGTTTGTCTTTCTGGTGTCTTATGATTGTTGTGTGGCTCTTCCTTCAATGTCACAGGTCTGTCTGCAGATTGTAATATTTCCTGATCATACTCACTTACTATTCAGAAAAAAAGATGATTGCCCCTTTTGCATATGAGAAGTCAGTGCTTGACAAAGTGTGAAAACTTTCATCAAATTCAAGACAATCAAGGGGAGAGTTCACACTCAATTAAATCTAGCTTGGGTCCAGTCGTCAATATTATTTTTTGCCAAAAATTCATTAAGCCAATATTCTAAAAATTAATAAGATAATAAAAAGATAGCAAATCAAAGGTATCAGTAGTCTGTTATTAATTTCAGTAGATATTGATGCCTGGGGACTTCGGTGGTATATCCCTTTGATAATCCAATTGATATAATGATAGCCTATTGCTTTAGTGAAACGTAATAAAGATGATAACGAGACAATGATCTGATAAAGAGGGTGCAACATCCCCCATTATCAATCAGCTGATTTTGAATGGAATGGAGGCTGTCCATGAAAACTCTGCGCAATAACATGAATAAAGATGGAATTTGTTTACTTTGTACTAAACTGATCAATCCAAAACGAAGGATAAGAATCTTTAAATACGAGGAAGAAACTGAAGTGTCAAAAATATTGTGTAAAATCTTTTTCTTGGGAGTGTTGTGTGTTACAGTGTATTGCGTGTCTCCCAAAGACGAAAAATTTGGATCAATTTCAATCGCAAATGAAGGAATCTGTGAACTATATATAGTCAAATACATGGACTAACAGGTGCATTCCAGCACGCAGACCGATGATAGAGATGGAATATCTGTGGAAATGTTTGCCTTTCTATCTATCTTTTCTATCAATTCAGCAACTGAGGCAAATGGGATTCTGGTTACTTTTTATAGCTTAACCAAACCCCTCAAAATCTGAAGGATAATCCAGGTGGCACTGCCGAATGAAATCAAAGTTCCCAACACTGTCATTTTTGACCAAGAAATGTAAAAAAGTAATCAGACTGGAACTCAGGCTAAATTCATATAATTATTGTTTGTGAAATTGTCAATAATTGCTTTATTTATCTTAAGTTATGATAATCTATATAGTTTGAGTTGTGCATAAACTTTTATCTACTCTTGCATATATCTAACTGAACGTTCTACAAATAGACCAGGCCAAGTTGACCCGAGGTGGAGTTGACTCAGGGGCAGCTTGACCAGGCAGAGTTGACCCGCTATCATCTTAGAGACCACATATTTACCGAAGGGTGGCGAATTAGATCCCAGTTTTTCAAATATCTCTTATCCCCCGTAAGCGGTACCTAGATTTACCAGATAGACCCGAAATACCAGAAAGACCGCCGAAATACCGGAAAGACCAAAGAATAATAGGGAAATATTTATTGGTGCTTCAGCGAAAACTTTTATTTATTAATAATAGTATATGCTGCTTATAATTTAAAAAGTTTATTTCAAAATTACAAAAAACATATCTTAGTAAACAAGTCATTCAATAAGTTTGAAAAAATGCAGTGTCAACTATTCACATGCTGGTATGTTGGCCTTTACTAATTATGTATGTTGATTGGATTGTTAGTTTTTGGTGTTAACAAGGGTCCTTTAATTAGGCTTTAAACATAAAAAATGTTTTCGCCCCAAATAGTTTAATTTACTTAGCATAAACTAAGTGGATATCATATTTTGATTTGCTATTATTCTTTGGTCTTTCCGGTATTTTGGTGGTCTTTCCGGTAATTGGAGTCTTTCCGGTAAATCTAGGCACCCCCCCCCCCTGTAAGTATCTTGCCGCTGTCCCTCTATGAGAAAACAATGACAGGTGCATAAACAAGTGTGGATCCAGAGTGGGGACAGGGGGGTCCGGACCCCCCCCCTGGAAAATCACAAGTTATATGGGTTTCTATAGGGAATATGCAATTGGACCCCCCCCCCCTGGAAAATGTTCGACCCCCTCTGGAACCTTGAAAAAATGGAGACTTAAGCTAAGCATGGTTAAAACTGAATTCTGTATGTTTTCATTAAACAATCAAGTTTTGGAGCAAGCAAAAGAGTTCACACTTGTCATTGATGGCCAGACCATAACCTACAATCCCACACCAAAAATACTTGGAATAACATTAGATGAGAAACTTCGATTTGAGAAACATATTGAAAATGTAGAAAGGAAAGCTATACGGTCCTTAGACTCATTGAGAAAAGTGAAAGAAACAGAAATTATAAGTCCAAATTGTATGTTACAGCTATATAAGGCATTAGTAATACCACAGTTAGAATATGCAGCTCCTGTTTGGCAAATTGGTAATTGTTCTCCCCTAGAAAAGATTCAGAGAAAAGGACTGGCCTTATGTTTAGGAGTCCCAGGTACTGCTGGTCTAGATGCTTTGGAGGTTGAAGCAGGAGTCAAACCACTAGAATTAAGAAGAGAAGAGTTGGCTATAAGGCAAGCAGCAAAAATAATGTCAAAAGAAAACGATACATGTATCAATAAAGCTTGGAATACTTATACAGAGTCTGAGTTGATGGAACGTAAAATCTCACCATTTGGAAAGATGAGTATACAGATAGCAGACATGATCTCAAATACTGGAATTTCCCTTCATTGTCTTGAAAAAGAATTCACTTTTTCCGAAACACTACAACCCAGTAAAAGACAGCCAGAGTACTGGCAAAACCTAGGATCATCCAAATCAAGAACTAAAAATCAAGAAGCTCAGTCTAGAGAAATAATTGAAAAAATAATTGACGGGTGTGATGAAAACACAGTTATTGCATTCACCGATGGCTCCTGCTTAGGAAATCCTGGCCCTTGTGGGGCAGGAGCCTGCATATATATGCCTGGATACACAGACCCAACCATACATAAGCAACCTGTAACTTCATGTGGATCAATACTACTGGGAGAACTGATAGCAATAAAAATGGTCATAAATGAAATTCAAAATCAAGCAGAAAAAAGAGAATTGAATAATGTGAAGAAAGTACATATTTTCTCGGACAGCCAGTGTGCAATTGGTCATTTATCTCTTGGATGGGAGGCTAAAATGCATAGGGCAAGTATACAGGAGGTGAAGTCAGATATTCAAAGGTTAGAAACTTCTGGAATCCAAGTAGAACTATCTTGGTCACCTGGTCATTCAAACATAAAAGGGAATGAATATGCAGATCAGATGGCCAAAGAAGCTGCAGAAGAGGCTAAAGAGAAGATGGAGCTGCCACCAATTGTAACAATGGGTGATGTTAAGACAGCAGCAAGAGAATCAGGGAAAATGAAATGGCAAGATATGTGGGAGAAATCAGAAAAGGGATGGCATTTATTTAATTTTAGAAACCAAGTAGGTCTCAGTCAGAATCACAAATTTGAATCAACAAAAGGAGAAATTACAGTCATCCAGCTGAGAACAGGATATGCCAGGCTAAACGAATATTTACACAAAATTAACACTGTTGATAGCAACAAGTGTCAATGTGGACAAATTGAATCGATAAGCCATTACTTGTTGGAATGTTCCCTATATGAAAATGAAAGGGAAAATTTGAGAAGGAAGTTGTTTCAAACCTGTGGCATCATTCATTTGGATTTAAACCTACTTTTAGATGTCAAGACAGATGATGAATACAAAGAATGGAGAACATTCATATTGTGTGAATTAGAGAACTTTGTGGTAGAAACTAAACGTTTCACCACACGAGCTTCATGTTAATAGCGCGCACCACCAAATACCGCGAGATAATACAAGTGTCGACATTATTGACCTTACGAAGATACCAGTGCGTTTATATGGCCTTAAGGCTTTATACAGAAATACTGAAAAATGATATAGTGGAGTAAGCTAATTTCGCCAAGAATGTAATTTCGCCAATTGAACATTCCCACTGTTTTTTCACTTGTGTGATGTCACAGGCTCATTCTGAAAAAGGGATTTCGAAGGGCAAAGAAAAAGCTGTCTGTTTAGTTGTTAAACAGTAAGAAAATGCATATTTGAGTGGTAAAATAGTGGTCACTTATAAGCATCAATGTTTTCCCGCCATTTTCACTAATTCTTTTTAACCCTCATCTTTAAATTATCATCCTGATATGTATTATTCAGTGAATACATCGCTTCCTCCATCTTTATTTCTGTTGACATCCTCACGACAGAGGTAAGAAAACTCAGTGATGTATTGGGGTCACAAGTGGGGGAAATAATTGATTTTATCATAAGGGGGCTCTTATTAATGTTAAGACTCAGAAACAATATTATTGCTAATAAGCAGCTGTACGGACCATATATCTAAAAATTATTTACTGTTAAATAATATCATCTTTCGCCTGCAATGCCTTGATGTATCCCTAAAGCACATAAAAGAAAGTTTTTATGTCTATTTTCTCATTTACAGTCTGTGTGGTAGCACACCAATGAACCTAGGGGTTCAAATCAATCTCAATTTGAATTGAATATAGAAAAAAACATGTCTGAAATATTTTTGATTATAATAAATTAAATCATAGAAAATTTACAATAATTTATGTTCATTGAATGAAAAAAAATGGTTTGTCTCATAACATCTATTGATTTTTGATCTATCCAACCCCTTATGAGGCCTCTTTTTTCAGGTCAACAAGAGTTGTCGAACTTAGATTACTATTTTCAAAATGGCGGAAAAACGGGTGCACAAACAAATCAAAGTTTTTGAAAATTAAATAACATATTTTGATGGTCTAAGATATCACACATTGTCATAAAAGGTTTAAATTTTATAATTAAATCAGTATAACTATAGAATCTGTCCGCCATAATTTGTTTGGTTCATTGGGCAAATGTGCTTGAACATAGATTATATGGAAGTAATGTAAAATGTTTAACATCTATTATGACGGTTAGGGTTAGGGTATTGCTTGGTAGTATGTCATATTCAATATAGCGTAGTATGTCATATTCAGATAAGTGGCGGACATATTCTATAGTCGCTCCATTAAATCATTTTCTGGTCAGGTTGTATTTTGTTTTGCTATCCTCAGAGCCATATCTGCTTACGTTGGCGAAAACTGATTATCCCAGTATAGTTTTCTTCAAAATTAACCAAATAAGCTGAGGACGAAAAAAACACGTTGTCAGAGCTTTTTTTGTCAGATTGACCTGGACCCCCACCCCCTGACGAAAATTCCTGAATCCGCGCATGATAAAGACACTAGAAATAAAAACAAACAAAAAATATCAAATATTGCACCCACGAAAACCCATTACATCAGCAAACCTATTATCTAAAGAGTCATTATTATTGAGAAGTTTTATCTCATGAATGGAAAAGTGAATGGAACCGCATAAATCACCTTTACAGTGGCAGAAAATACGTATAAATAATGTATTTTATAAAGTTTTGCGGTAAATCTCGGCGATGATTTTCAATCCGGAAGTTGATTGTTACAGACTGGTTCTAGTTGCACACCTGATGGGTTTGACCAAGTAAGTTATGACAAGTGATCATGTACCATGAATTCACAAAATGAGACAAGCTCCACCTCTTCATTAGCATATGATTGTTTGTTACTGCAAATAAAGACACCAATTTTAAGTTCTTGCTTTTTGATGACTACCTAGATGAAAAAGTTCCGAAAATTTCAGCAATATATGTGATTATTAGTTCTTTCAATTTACTATCAGAAATGGCCCATCACTAGTGTAGTGATTATGGACTAATTAATCTGATCCACTGGGGTATGAGATTTAATGCCAAAAAATGTTACCTAATGAGTTTCAACAGTAGATCCAGCCATTTCTATACACTGAATAACCATATACTACAGAAAGTTAAACAGAACCCCTACCTCGGAATCTTAATATCAGAGGATCTTAAATGGGAACCTCATCTCATCAAAATTACCAAAAAAGCAAATAGTACATTAGCTTTCCTAAAACGAAACCTTAGACACTGTCCAGAACCCTGTAGAAGAACAGCATATATATCGTTAGTTCGCTCAGTACTTGAATATGGATCAATAGTATGGGATCCTTATTATGTAAAGGACATTAATAGGATTGAGAAAATCCAGCGCCAAGCAGTACGTTTTATATCTGGAGAATACGCTACACGCGAACCTGGATGTATCTCCAAAATGCTGAAAGATCAAGATCTTCCATCACTTCAAGACAGAAGGTTGGCAGCCAGATTAACGTTCTTCTACAAAGTGGTCGAGGGGCTAGTGCCGGCAATATCTCCAGATGCTTTCCTAAAACATGCAAAGGCCAAATTCATGCAAAAAAACTTCAAGGCTTTGATTCTAAAAACATTGTAGAAATTCATCAATCCAAAAACACCAAATCTTTCATAGTTTGCTCAACTATGTCAAACACAGTGCAATATAGCAATTCTTTTTTTATTAAAACAGTGAGAGACTGGAACAGCCTAGAAGAAGCTATAGTGTGCGCGGATTCAGTGGAGGGCTTTGTTTCAGCCCTACATTCTAGAGACTAATTCTGGAACATATAAACACTCTCTCCGGCGCATTTAATGCCGTAACAGGCCCTGCGTTGTATAAATACAGATACAGATACAGATGACGAGTACCTACCAGTGCATTGTCACAAACAGAAAGCACACTAGCACGTACTAACCTGTTGCCTTTCACTCGGTGCACACTGGGATTGAACCATCATTTTTATTTAAAATATATTATGCGATCACCGCTTGCATGACTCAGGGCTTTACATTCAGAAAATATTGACTAAAAGAGAAATGATAAACTGTCAAGAATCTAAGTTTTTGCTATTTTTCACAATAAATTCTGTCACTACAGCAGTGCGAGAATTTAACGGGACAAGCCAAATTTCGCTAGTTACACATAATGCAAAAGGGCGAAATGCAAAGATCTAGATGAGGTATCGTCATGTCTCGCGAGAATGTAGACTGCTTCACCCTCCTCTATCAAGAATAGTAGAGACTGTAGCAGACTGTTAGTCACGTGTTTTATTCAACCACTGATCTAAGCCGATAGCTATACGGCATAGATGTAAACACAGGTGTATCGGATTCTCCGCTTTTATTTATAGAACCGCCGCGCGGCTGCATAGAGATTAAGTAACTTAGCTATATACGGATTCAATAGAAGAATTAATTGCACACCTTAGCTCAGTGTTTTATTGTTTTTAAGTGTGCTACGGGGCAATGGCTACAAACTATGATGATTATGTGTTTTGTAAACTGTATGAGTTAATTGTTGACGCGGCAGCTTGTGTATTAATAGATCTTTTAAGATGCTTGCTATTCGTAAGCGTTCAATGATCAGGATTAACAGGGCGATTTTGCCCTGGTGAAATCTGTCTTCTGGTTCCGACTTAAAGACTTATCTATTGATGAGAAGGTAGGGGCCTGATGCTTCGGCTGTTTGTCGGGCCCACCAGGGTTTACCTGTTGGGTTTCTTTTGCGGCCGTGGTTCTGTTGTTGTTGACTTTTTCTTTATTGTTACTCCCATTTTGGGAGTCTGTTATTGTTCTATGTTTTGTTGTACGTTACTTTATGTCCATTCTAGTATTGCAATCATCTTGATGGGGAAGAGAGAGCTGGTTGCTTTGCTTAATTTGTCTTCCTGGTGTCTCATGATGGTTCAGCGGCTCTTCCTCACGGTGCCACAGGGTTGTCTGCAGTTTGTGATTGTAGTATATCCTGATCATACTGACTTACTGTTTATTAACTGTTGAGTCCTTATCTTTGCTTTATCTCCTTGTTATATCTTGATTTATATGTTTTAGGAGATGATGCATTGATAAGTTAGGAGTCTTTCATACCAACCAAATATCTATGTATCTTGATCCACATCTGAATTAAGGGTGAGGTTGGCACCGTTTAACCGGTTTAAGCCTTCCAGTAAAATATTCTTTTGTGGATCTTTTATGTTTTTGTTGGTTTTTGGTCATGTCGGCCCATAACAAAATCGGCCCATGTCAATTTCGGTCCATGTCAATTTCGGCCCATAGCAATTTCGGCCCATAAATTCTGTCAACCTGGATTTCTGCAAAAGAGATTATATATTATTGAAAATATTTAAAATTTATAAATAGAATTATATTGAGAGAAAAAACTGAAAATAGATTGTCTTTACAATCTAGTAAAGAATATAAAAACGCGTAGACTGAGTATCTCTATCTGAAGAAATAATCATAAATCACATATATGTTTTCCATTAGCAAATATAACTTGTTCAGTGATTTAAACTGGATAATTGGATTAAGAAAGAACCGCTTGCGTGTCATGTGCAAGCAGAAAACGCTCTGGCTAGAGTGTGCAAATGCGCAGGCTCGTCTGAGCCTTGGCTGCCTGTTGCCTATGTGATGAACTCTTCTCTTACATACAAATTTCTTATCAATTAAAACGGACCATTCTTATTAATTATTATGTTTGTGTGAATAATTACAGGATTATACCAATTATAGACAAACATACCAATTATATACATCATTATACCTGTGGGCCGAAATTGTATGGGCCGATTTGGTTATGGACCGAAATTGATATTGGCCGAAATTGTTATGGGCCGAAATGTCTAGTGACCTTTTTGTTCTGTCTTGTGTTTGCTATGTCTTTGTGCGCGTCTGTTTATATGTGCTTTTTGGTCACCTGCTGGGAAAAGGCTGACCTCTTGGCTCTCGTTTGTGGTGTCTAACTGTGAGTTTGTCACTTTCCCATTGGTATCCTGGGTCAGGTGTGGTGCTTGATTGTATCGATTCCTGATCTTACTTTCTACCGTCCATGAAATTCCTGTATACGAGGTCGGTGTAGCAGTCTAGCAAGAATGACTACCAGTGCATTGTCTGCGCATGTGCAATACTAAAGGATCGACCTGTCTGCTATGGGACATTGCGACTAAAAAGTCGGGTTTGTGCTGTTACGCGGTGCGCATTACTCAAAACACCTACGTTAAAAAGTAACAAGCGTAAAATGCCTATAGATAATCCTTCATTGGAGATATCTAGTCATATTGGGTAGCCAAATCATAACAATGATAGGTATAACGGTATTCAGCCATAGACTGATCACATTGTTTGCACTAAAACATTTTTGAAAACATTCTCCGCATGGCACTTTCATTGAAACCATTTCAGTGACACGTGATTACGCGCTTGATAAACAATATTGAATCAGCCAATCGGGCGAATCACATGACTCTGTGACGCATTTGGTAAACAAATATGTCACATGTACCCACAGTGCTCAAATCAGACAGGTCAGTATTTGATAAAATGCTTCCGGTCGATGACAATGGATAAACAATATTGAATCAGCCAATCGGGCGAATCACATGACTGTGACGCATTCGGTAGACAAATATGTCACATGTACCCACAATGCTCAAATCAGACAGGTCAGTATTTGATAAAATGCTTCCGGTCGATGACAATGCTACCAGTGTGCTTATGGTCACAACTAACGTCACCAAACTCACTATTTTTGAGAGAACCAGGGGCAGACTTGATTTAGCTGTTCTCTTTACTCCTTCCACTCCGAACAGGCAGAACAGAAATCAAGTGTGCTGGAACACCTGTGCTGGCGTACGCCGGAGTACTCCATCTTCCAAGGTGGTGCAGACAGAACAGTCACGTGACCTGTTCCAAAATAAAATGGCGGAGCACTGCCTACGCTGTACTGTGATATTTTTCAGTCTTTCCCGATAGGTTCTTATAATTATTCATATCGAAAAAATATAGTCATTAGTAAAAGGGATTGAAAGCACATGTATTTTGTCATTATTTTTTCTTCTTCTTGGAAATCGGATTGTGTTATTTTTCACAATTCAAACATAATCGCTTGATTTACTCCGGAGTACTCCAAGGTACCCAGTTTTGCTTGTTTTAGATGGCTGTTTTGGCGTACTCCGCGTACTCTAAAATTGCTAAATCAAGTCCGCCCCCGGGCTGTGACTAAATGTCTGTACTGTACTGTACTGTAATGTTCCAGGTAAAATACAGTACCGTAGTACATCGGAAAGTACCGATAATTAACGGACGATGTTAGGTTTAAACTATTTTAAAAACTTATTGCAAGCTTTCAATTTATAAGGCGGTCGCAAAATGAAATAGCAATATTGTTAAATCATCAACATTAGAGTTATTTTAATAGGAGAACAGACAAGTACGCTGCAATCAAAATGTTTATATTATACATTGAGAAATATATCACTGTTTGATATTATTGTGCTGTGAACCTAAATATACTTCTCTTACACGTTATTTGTATGGAATAAAGTTTTTTAAAAAAAAGTTGGTCAATATGTCTCGGACCCAATAAACTCTGTGTATCTTTTCTATTTCTATTAAATCAATCCAAAAAACGCTGCCAATGCGTTCACATCTCCCTTTCAGCACCATGTAAGATTTTCACAGTAAGAATGATAAAGAATCAAATTAATTTTGCTTATCTGTGAATTATCTTTGATAAGAGCATGATTTCTGACAACACTAGATTGTTTGGTATCATATGGGCCTCGTTGTGAGAAAAACTGTTTTCGGGGGTGGGGGGGGGGGGGGGGGGGGTGGGGGGGTGGGTGGGGGGGGAGGGTGTTTCGACAAAGAGTGTTTCAAACCAGTCTCCTCAGCTAAAGAGACTAGCTTGAAAATTGAAATTTCACCTGCAGCAAGTTTACATATGATACTTTCCAAAAAGCAAAAAAAAGGTGCTGATCAGACTGCGCGGATGCGCAGGCTGGTCTGCGCCTGTGTTGTTCACAAACCCCCGAAGACAGGGTTTCTCGCGTCAAGGCCCATATTATAGCTGTATTTATGATCCGTGCAATAGTGAATGAACTGCATCCCACGTTTTTTTTTGTTTTGTTTTTTTAAATTCTCATCGAAAGTTCATTCTCTTTTGTTGAATAGTTTTACATTTCATTTGTTTTACCAAGCGATGTTTGGCTAATTAGCGCTCATAACCACGGGCGTATATTGGTGGGGGGGGGGGGTAAATTTAAGATCCGTCAAAGGACACGGATAAGATGGAAATCCTTGGTTCATTTCTTCCGCGGAATTAATTTACTTTTTACCGGAACAACATCGTGTTTGGTATCAAATTGCAGCTTAGAAGCTTCTCCATAAAACGGTGCTATTCTTTCAGACCTATCGCTTCTTACCGAGATGCTAGGGGCGAAGAAACACATGCCCATACACATGCGCATCTCTTTCTCGTTAAGTGATTCGTCACTTTATCGGAAATTGCTTGCCGCATACCTGGATTTCAGCGCGGCAAAGATCGAATAACGATTATCGGTAAATCTATTGGTGTTTCCAGTCCAGGTAATATAACGTCCATGGTCAATTATATCGCAATCTGGCCGTTGCAATCTTACCTCCAAACTCAAGATCATGTGCGGTAATTGCGTTATTTCTGAATTATTCAAAGAAAAAAAGAAAATATTTTTCAATTATCTGTCCGCTAGCCTACTATAATATTTATATTAAATAATGTTATAGTTCGTGTTGCAACTGCATTAAAATTTGAGATCAGCATTTATGCTTTTCATGCGATAAGTTATTCACTTTTCGCGGTCCGTCAATTATCGGTATTTTTCCGATGTTCTTCGGATGGTACGGTACTGTATTTTACCCGGTGCAGTACAGTACAGACATTTAGTCACAGTCGAGAACCAGTCAATTTTAATTGGGTCAGCCACTGGTTCCTGTCTTTTATGAAATTCAAAGGCTACCGACCAATAAACTCGCAAACCAGTTAATTGGGTCATAGCTGTCAAACTTGCAGTGGGTGGCGTGATCTTTGAAAACCATTTAGTAGGTCTTGATTTTTGTAATGTCCTCTCTTAGCCGTTGTTAGTTGATCATTTTGCACTGGATATCTTCATAATCAGTTTATTTATTAACTGGGCTAATTAATGAAATATGTTTCATTTATGTTTGAAGTAATTATTGGAACTTTATGAGCATGGCGTTAGAGTGAGCCATATCATGAGTAAATGTCACTTCATCATCAGTTCATGTTATGCCTAGTTTTACTGTGTAGCCTCTTCTTTTCTTCTTTTTGTCATAGATTCCTCCACTGTTAAGAGAACCGCCTCTCAGCGTTGATAGTTAAAAGCTTATCTAACATCATCATCCCTCAGCATCATCCCCTGGGTTGCATGTGTGCTGTACTTAATACAGTTTAAAATCACTCAGATAGATATGTACAGATTAAAATCACACCATCAGCTCCTTAGGAAGATGTTAGAATTGTTAGTAATATATAACATGAGCCGCGATCTGTGAAAAACTGCCTAATGACATATATATTAGGACAATTATG
>OZ026520.1:93753623-93776298 GCA_964019695.1 Loripinus fragilis
TGTGCACGTATAGACACTAGACAGACCTAGAGAAGCATACATGCGCTTGTACAAACAGGCAGGTTTATAGAAACACACGTGTACATATACTATGCACAATAAGTTTAGCAATTTCTTATGTTTCGCATATTTTTTGTGCTCATCTTTGTGCAGTGCCGATCAATTTCAATTGCAATGACGAGACAAGGATCTTAGGCAAATGAACCCATGAAATTTCAGACGCCATCCTTTAAATAGGCGTTTGGGGTGAGCAAGAATTTCAGAAGGGGTCAGTAAGCAAAAATCACACCTATTGTAAGTAATGCTAAAATGATAAGCATGTGATTTTTCGTTTGGTGGTCTTTTATCTTCCTCATGCATCATAAGCCTTTACAACTATTGTTTATTTGACAGATGTGATAGTGATTTCATGCTGAAAAAATCAGCTGCCATCAATGACGTCAAAACGTAGTCATCATTTGATTAAACTTCTAATGTTAATTGGCGTATCAATTCAACAGAGAATCAGTTTACAAAGATATCATAGGCTGACAATGTAACCCATCTTATGGTTGATTAAAACCTTAAGTAACAGAAAAATGGTGTGACGCATTTACAAAAAAACGGTGACGTTAGATGTTTTCTTTCGGCTCGTGCATTGTAGTTGTGAATATGTTTTATTCAACAGTATTTGTCTAAATGTGTTGGAAGGCATCAAGCAGTTTACTTGTTAATGTGGTTCAAGAAAATCCGACTAGAAACACCGTTTAAAGGCGATAACGTAAAAGCATTAGTAAAAACGTCAAATTGTGAAAACTTGGTCCTTTATTTCTCTGAGAAAGTTCAGAAAATTACAGCAATGGCTATGCTTTTTTGGTTTTTAGTGACCAAAAATTCGTTTGAAAATGGTTTCGGCTTCCCCCAATGATCAGAAATACCCACGTTACCCGCTAGTATTAAAATCAAACGTCACTTTTACACGGCCCCTGCGTTTGGTAATTCTGTATTTTTTAAAAAGGAAAATCTTGTCAGATGATCGGCGCTTGTATCTTCATGACAGCAAATGAAACTCGAGATCTGATGTGGATGGGCTCACCCATACAAAACAATTGCTAAATTTATTGTGCATAGTATATATGCTCATATACAGACAGATTGAACAGGTAGAATCACACATGCGCATACAAAAATAATCTCTCTGTACTTTGTCATAAAATAAATATATGGGCAGAGTTGTCTCATGAATTTGGGCTGAGTAGTCTTATAAACATGGACCGAGTTGTCTTAGGTCGACTTTTATGTGGGATGAGTTGACTTGGGCAGAGTTGGTTTTGGGCTGAGTTGTCTGTAATTCAGAACAACTGCTGGCTGAACCTTCAGGTGCTCCTAGACTTAAACCCACAAAACATCAGTGGCGGATCAAAGGAGGGGGTATACTTTGTAAAAAATCATATCTTATTGTGTTTTTTTTTGTTTTCTTTCTTCTTCTCATTTTGGCGTGTTCAGTGCGCCAGTAGAAAAGTCAGCTACTTAAGATTAAAAGGGTTGTCATCCCTACCCGGGTAATCAGACGATAGACGTCTCATCAAGTCTGTTATGCTCATATATTTTTACAGTGCTAAGTTCTTGCTTTAGGGTGTTAATATAGTACCACTTTCAAACGAACACAACATTGCTAGCAGCCTTAGCAGCCTTATCTGCAGGTACCAAAACAAACCTCCTATGGAATTCCTGGATCCATTTCTTCACATGTCTAAAAGTGAATTTAGGTTTAGGTGGTAGAATATCTAAATTGTTGCAATAAAATGAAATTCTACTATCAATAATCTCAAAAATATTTAGTTCCCAACTATTTAAGGCATTAGACTCAACATGCTCTCGTTTACACCAGTGATTATAAATTTTTTGTAAGGCGCCTGCAATTTCCTCACGACAAGATTTGAAGTCTATTTGCAAAGGAAGCCTATATTTAGGTCGCTTACAGATATAACAGACCAAATTCCTGAATCAGTTATGATGAACAAGGCGGTGCTTCTTTTGAGGATCATTTATGTTATTTCTGTCTTGTTTTGTTATGTTTTCATGCACGTCTGTTTGCTGATGCCTTGTGGTCACCTGCTGGGAAAGGGCTGACCTCCTGGCTCTCGTTGGTGATTTCTAATTGTGACGTTGTCACTTTCCCATTGGTATCCTGGGTCAGGTGTGGTGCTTGATTGCATCGATTCCTGATCTTTGGCATATTTCTTACTTTGTAATTATACTAAAAGTTCATCGACCAGCGACATGCTCTTTGATCTATTGAACAGCTTTAACGTCTAACAAGATGGTTAATTAATTTGATATTATGAAGTGGTCTTCTCATAATTAGTGTCAACTTTGAGCAACAACTTGAGTTGTCGGTACAACAAAAAGACAGACTATACACACGCCAAGACATGGCAATCTTCAGGGACAGCCTGATCGGCAGACCGAGTGACATTTACAGGTGTATTTCAAAGATTAACTTGAGCAGACGTTGTGCAAAGAAGACTAATCACAAACTTTTTAGGGCATGAACATTATGAGACTTTGGGTTGATTTGTATGCTTGCAGACACGCACAGTTGAACCGTAGAACTAACTTTGATAGCTTCCGATGACGATCTATTGATATATGAGGCAAACATTATTTCATTTCCGCCAAACTTTGGTAGCTAATGCGTTAAAAATTAGTTACCTCGAACTACTGATAACTCGACAACTTTTGTCCAGTAACTTGAAATTTGAGGTATCAAGAGTAGACTGTATATCCATAAATACTAAGAATTAAGAATATCCAAAAACGAATCAAGGATATCCATAAATCGAATTATGGATATCCAAAATTCTGTGTGATTTTTGGATATCTATGACTCTTTAAGGATACCAAAAAATCGATGTATTTTTGGATATCAAAACCCCAATTAAGGATATCCAAAGATCGATTTATTTTTGGATATCCTAAAACGAATTTTGGATATCCATAAATGCTTTTTGGATGTTCTTAGATGAATTAAAGATATCCATACATGCTTTTTGGATATCCATAAATGAATTATGAATCATGGACTAAACTAATTATAGATATCCATAAATAAGGAATATATACTACAACGGCACCCCATATGTTTTAACCAAGTTTTTTCTTAGATGGGGGCGTTTTTTTCCAATCCGGGGACGTTTTGGCTTGGGGGCGCCCTTCGATTCCATTAATTGTAGTGCGTTGCCGGTATGACTAATCGGAGTAATCAAGTTGATTTCGCGAAATCAACTTTTTATTTCGAAATCAGCCTATAAAACCGGTTTTTGGGGGCAAGTGCATAATTTCTTTCTATCATATGATTCAATATGTGTTTTTGCAATAGTATGCGAAAATTCAGGCAAAAATATTAAATTTTAGGGTTGATTTTGTCTATTGTTTCACTTGGGGCACAGATCTATATAACTCCGTACTATCGTGGTATCAAATTTATTTGCCGAATTCAGCCTATGATACCCATTTTAAAGAAAGAAATGATTGTTTTCTTTACCATATGATTAAACTTATGTTTTTACAGTAGCATGCAAAAATTCACGCAAAAATATTAAAGTTAAAGCTTGATTTTGTCCAATATATCCCTTCTGGTACCAATAGAACTCCGTAATAGCACGGTATCACGGTATCAAATGTCTTCGCCGAAATCAGGCTATTAAAACCAAGTTTATGTTGTAAACTGATACTTTGCTTTACCATATGAATTGATGTGTATGTATTTAGTATTTTAACAATTATCAATAATATAATATTAAGTTTGGGGTTGATTTTGTCCTATGTAAATTTCTCTTCAGATACGGATATTACCATGTAATATACCTACTGCGAAATCAATTTCTTTTAAGAAGATGGACTTAACAAAACATTTTTTTTTGTGAGGGGCTCATTATTACTTTACCGTATATCTAAATACCTATGTTTCCCAATTTCATGGAAATTGGAATTCTTTTAGACCAATTTTCGATGATGGAGAGAAGTTTAGGCTAAAATCCATTGCCGCCAAATCATCTCGTTTCTCTGAAGAAATTAGCCTATCGAAACCAATTTTAGCGACATAAACACAATTCATTTTACTGAAGTCTATATTGGTGTGCTCAAAATTTTATCATAAAATATTAGAATTGAAGGGTGACACTATCAACAAGAATTTCCTTATGAGTCAGTAAACCGCGAAGTCGACGCTACGACGAAATCAGAGTAGGCCTATAAAAAAAAAAGTTGCGAGCATCGGTAAAATGCCATTCTCCGTAATGAAATCGAAATACTTTATTTTTTACAACATTTCTGTAGAATAATGGATTTCGGCAAAGAACTCATTTGCTATATTTTCCATGATCAAACGGTTTTTTTCGTGCTCCTTGAAACTGAGTATAAAATTTTTAATTTTATCATGACGTTAATGAATGAATGAATGAAATGACGGGCGGATGGACGGACGGACGGATGGATGGATAGATGCATTGAATTGCTCGCGGTGGTAAGGCATTAAAGGCAACCGATAATCCATTGATCCTTGATAAGGCAATATGATTACTACCGACATGGTCACCAGGTGTGATGACTATTATCTTCTTTAATTGTTAATAGGTGTGAATTGCCACCGTTGTCGGTAAACGGTTTAAATGAACACAGAATACCCAACCTCTGTCCTGGTTGATTTGTTGTTATTATTATTATTATTATTATTATTATTATTATTATTATTATACCCGCTTTTTTCTTTAGAAAAAAAGGGTATATTAATTTCATACCAAACTCGGTCCGTCGTCCGTCTGTCCGTCTGTCTGTCTGTCTGTCTGTCCGTCCGTCCGTGCGTCCGTCCGTCCGTCACGTTTCTTGTAAATGCATCTCCTTCTTAACCGTTAGACATAGCAACTTTAAACTTTGTAACTAGATAGGTCACACAATGTAGAGGGTACTGGGCAACATTTCTTGTGACCTTGACCCCTAGGTCAAGGTCAAAGGTCAAATAATGTAATTTCTTGTAAATGCATCTCCTCCTTAACCATAAGAGGTAGCAACTTCAAACTTTGTAACTAGATAGGTCACATAATGTAGAGGGTACTGGGCAACATTTTGTGTGACCTTGACCCCTAGGTCAAGGTCAAAGGTCAAATAATGTAATTTCTTGTAAATGCATCTCTTCTTTAACCATTAGACGCAGCAACTTCAAACTTTGTAACTAGATAGGTCACATAATGTAGAGGGTACTGGGCGACATTTCGTGTGACCTTGACCCCAAGGTCAAGGTCAAATAATGTAATTTCTTGAAAATGCATCTCGCCCTTAACCATTAGACGTAGCAACTTCAAACTTTGGTCTTAGTTAGGTCACATGATGTAGAGGGTACTGGGCAACATTTTGTGTGACCTTGACCCCTAGGTCAAGGTCAAATAATGTAATTTCTTGTAAATGCATCTCCTCCTTAACCATTAGAGGTAGCAACTTCAAACTTTGTACCTAGATAGTTCACATGATGTAGATGGTACTGGGCAACATTTTGTGTGACCTTGACCACTAATTCAAGGTCAAAGATTATCTAATGTAATTTCTTGTAAATGAATCTCCTCCTTAACCATTAGAGTTAGCATCTTCAAACTTTGTACCTAGATAGTTCACATGATGTAGAAGGTATTGAGCTACATTTTGTGTGACCTTGACCCCAAGGTAAAGGTTATAGGTCAAAAAGCGGGTATTTGCGATGGTGTACCATCGACTTCTGCTCTAGTTATTATTATTATTATTAGAAATTTCAAATTACAGGAATAAATGAAAAATACTAAAAGAACCGTGAAGACCCATATCGGACGCCGTGTTATGCGATTTCTGAACTGGGTCTGTCCTGGTTGATTATTATATTAATATAAATTACAGGATTAAATGAAATATATTCAAAGAACCGTGAAGACCCATACCACGCCCGCCATTTGGTCTGACCTGATCTGGGAAAGGTTACTAGATAATGACACAATAAGCATCTACATTTGTGTAAGTTTTCAGGAGTATTCCTGAATTCAGGACTTTGAATCTGACTTTCCAGATTTTAAAAGAGTTTGCTTTTTATCTACGTATAACGATATTACCCCATCCCCCTAACCACTGGGACTCAGATCAGTCTGCGCATCTGCATTTGCGTATGTTTTCAGGAATATTCCTGAATTCAGGACTTTGAGGCTGACTTTCCTGAGAAAGTCAGTCTATGAATGCTGAATTAGGGAAATTTTAATAGAGTTTGCTTATTTATCTACGTATAACGATATTACCCAATCCCCCAAACTTCTGAGACTCAGATCAGTCTTCGAAAATCCTGAACATGAGAAATTCAATTCAATTTTAATTCGGAATTAATGAATACAGGTACGAAGCTGTTTCAAACATTTTGGATCCATACCACGCCCGCCATTTGGTCGAGCTGATCTGGAATCAAACTGTTTGCAAAGGTTATCCTTCTGGGTTAAAACAATAAACTTCGGTTAGTCCATTTTGAGTTTCAGGTTATGATTTTCAAAAATGCATTTTCTTGTCTGCGAAGACTCATGTCAGACTTTAGTATCTACAAAGTATGACGAGAGTCTTCGCAGGTCGCTAAATAAGTTATTCAAAATCAGCTTTAAATTGGCTTGGCAAAGCGCATTGATTAGACAGAACAGTAGTCACACTGATTTGACAGAACAGTAATCATTCACGGTATGGCACACTGATTTGACAGAACAGTAGTCATTCACGGTATGGCAACTTTCCCAATTTTAATGCGGCTTAACATAAATAATTAAAAAAAAAAAGCAAATAATAAAAAAAAATCTATACTCACATTTTTTACTTCAGGATTTTTTTAAAATACATACACACCAGAGGTGCACACGCTTAAAGGCACAGTTTAACACCTTGTAATCCCTTTTTAAATTAGCAAATTATAAACGGCGCGTGTCTCGCTGGCTGTATATTGTAGGGCACGCGCCATCATAATTGAGATAAGTGTAAACACATGCCAAGCTAAGGTAGAACCTAATCTACAGTATATGTTTATCTCCCCATCCGCAGAGCCGCAATTGCATGGCAATTATTCGCATTTTGTGTCATACGGTGCACGACTTTTCGCCGAAAACCCTTTCGTCGAATACGACTGTACATCGAAAACGACAATTGTGGGACACAGGCAAACAATGCAGATCCCGATCAGGGTCTCCACTGTTTGCTTACGGGGTGTTATATTAAATTTGAAAAAAATGATGTCGCAATCGACGAAAATGTTTTCAACGAACAGTAATGGGCGCAAATTAATATTGTCAGTGGTAAAATATAACCCTCAACGTAATAGTTTGACTACCTTGGCATCGAAACAAAAAGACATTTATTCATCGTTTGTTATTAGATTATAACGGTGATATTTAATTTGCTTTCCCTTTTAATTTTCCCTGGTGTAATTTCCGTTTTTATTATACGGATTGGTATGGTAAGTATTTTTTTTCTTGTATAAATTAATACTCTACTTTAGGTATAAACACTTAGATGATGAGGGAGAAGAGAGGATCCAAATACCACTTAAAGTGGGCCAACATCGGCGCACCAGCGAAATGCCATTTAAATGGCATTTCGCTGGCGGACCGAATGCTTGTTTGGTACATTTGTAGCTTCGTGATTTTTCACGGGATCCGGACTAAATAAACCCAATATTTTTTATTAGTTTCCAAGGGTTCCCCTCTGAATCCGCCCATGATTTTATGAGCTTATTTCGTCAAAAAAGGTAGATTTCGTGGCAATACGGACTTAGAAACATCCGTCAATTATTCTTCAAAATCATCCGACAATTCAATATTTATCCATAAAAACACACTATGTATAGACGCACATTTAATCAAATGTAAAAATTAAAATATTAATTTACACAATTGTTTTGGTTTTATAGGCTAATTCCTTCACAAATGGGTTGATTTCGAGGGAATAGAAATTATATATATCTGTCAATTATTCGACATAATCAACCTCCAAAATTATTTTTCTTGCATGAAATTTTGTTTACTATTGTATAAATACATATTTAATCGTACGGTACAGAAAACGAATCAATTTACACCAAAATTATAGCCTTTATAGCTTGATTTCGACGGAGATTTCCGCAAAGAAATTTGATATCGCGGTATTACGGAGTACATTTTTACCCCAAGCAAAATATGACAAAATCAAGCCTCAACTTTATTTTTGCGGGATTTTTTTGCATACACCTGCAAAAACACATAATTTAATCATATGGCAAAGGACAGTATCATTTTTTTAAACAAAAAATTGGGTTTTATAGCCTGATTTCGGCAAAGAAGTTAGATACCACGATAATACGGAGTTACACATCTGTACTCCAAGAGAAATAATAGACAAAATCAACCCTAAAAATTAATATTTTTGCATGAATTTTCGCATACTATTGTAAAAACACATATTGAATCATAAGATAGAAAGAAATTATGCACTTGCCCCCAAAAACCGGTTTTATAGGCTGATTTCGAAATAAAAAGTTGATTTCGCGAAATCAACTTGATTACTCCGATTAGTCATACCCATGCGTTGCGGGTTTTATTTTAGGCCGAGACTATATACACGGCGGCCGTGTCCGTAAATAATTATTTGCCCGGCGGCCGTGTCAATAAGAAAATATTCGCACGGCAGCGCGGCCGTGTCAATAAGAAATTATTTGCACGGCAAAAATAATTACTTGCACGGCAGTCAATATCCATGGTTGCGATGACATAAATTGAAGTGTATGGGTAGCCTATCTAGGATGAACTCCATATATAGTATCACATGAACCACGGATCCTAAGTTTACCGATAAATTTAGGATCCATTTATGAACCCCTACCAGAAATGAATAAGAATATCGTATAGACGTAACGGTATTTTATGGTACATGCGCATCTCCAGGAACTTTCGCCTGGGGGAGGGTGTCCAGGCTCAACTGGCAGAAAACAAGATCGGACGATGTTTAAACACCCGGCCTAACGGCCTCGTGTTCGAACACCTTCCTCGGGACCAGGCAAAAGTAATAAGCATGAAAAAAACATGTGTGATCTATACCTATAGAGCCCCCACCCCCCTCTGGATACGCTTGTGGTATCACTTGTATTAAGTTTTCAGAGATGACTAGCAGCAAGAGATTTTCATTTTAGCCTGCACTTTAGATTTTGGAACTTCCTTATCTCATTGGCGAGCAACCTAGGAACTATATACTGGCGCATCCACGCAGTCTCGTCACCCCCCCCCCCCCCAATGGAAATTACTGAAAGTAGCGTCATGCGTTAGTTCATATCATGCAATATCTCATGAAGACAGGATCATATGATCTCATTTGCGCACTGTTAGGAAAATATGGTATAAGATCTCTTTGTTCCTAACATGATGAAAAGGATCTTTGTTAGGAGATGAACCATAAATAAGCGTCAGCTTCCGTTCAAGTCCTATTTATAATGTTTGTAATTACATTTGTTGTATTTGTATGTATCTATTTAAGAAATAAATATGTTTAAACCAAAATTATCTTTACCATCTGGTATACATACTCAACTACAAAAGAAACCCATCAGTTACTTTTTTGGGCAATTATGGAACAATAATTAAGACATGAAAATATATGTTATACCATATTCTTAAACAAACAATTATGCATCAACATATTGAATACTGTTGCAGTTTTACTTTAACCCGTTGATGTTGTACGCCAAACTATAGACAAGGGGTCATTTCTGAAAATGAGAAGTTTCAGACAATTGGTTGTCACTCGAGTCCTCGTCTAAATCAGTTCGCTTCGTCCAATAACCAGTATATCCCTCTCTGACGAGGTCATCGAGTGTGTGTAGAAGCCAAAACAAACCCCGATAGTTTAGTTAGCCCAGATCTCAATCCGTTAGAGCAGCTGTGGGATGACCTCTTGCGATGCATCCAGGACCGTTCAGTGCAACATTGGAAACTTCGACAGCTTCAGGTTGCTCTCCATTAAGCATGTTAAGAATGGGCTCGGATTACCAAGAATGTTGTGCGACGTTACGTGCTTTCAATTGGACCTCGTTATGATACTTTTATTGCTGCAGGAGCGAGTCATGCCCGTTTTTTGACGAATTTAATTCAAGTAAACTGAACTGGACGAGATTGAGATATTCATTCTCCGGTGAAAATCTTGTCATTTTTGAAAATGACCCCTTGTCTATACACTGGCGTACAGCATGAATGGATTTAAGTAAAACTGTTACATTATTTAATGAATTGATGCAGAATTGATTGTTAAGGAATATGGTATAATTATATTTTCATTTCTTCTTTCTGTTTTCCATAATTACCCCGAGAAGTGACTGATGGGTTTCTTTTGTAGTTGAGTATATATTAAGGGCATAACTGCATCCACTTTTTTTATTTGGGGAGGTATATCGTCGGGTATACGGTCGGTAATACACGCCTGGCTCTGCACTCGCGCGTCGTCTTAAATCTAGTTTTCCGACCGTATATCCGCTGATATGTAACTTCCCCAAATGAAAATTACAAATACAGTTATGACCATTCTAATGCGCGTCTGTTGTTTTGTCTCAATTGCATGGAGAGGCGCTACCAGAGGTTTTGGGGACAGGGGAGGGGGCATTTATTTCAAGGTAACAGGGGAACAAAGTCAATATTTGAGGGAACAGGGTAAAGTACAATAATGGAGAACAGGAAACATAAGAAAACCAGTGCCGGATCCAGGGGGGCTGGGGTACCTGGACCCCCCCTCCGCGAAGAGGCCGTGAGTGTCCTAAAAATTGTTTGCGCATTATATGATATTGCGAGTATATACGGTGATGCATGATAATGCGACCTAGATCACGGCCACCAATCCATCTCCTTCATCGCATAAAATCAATACTGTGTTATGAAGATGAGGGACCTGTTTCCTATGAATGAGATGGACCTTAAATTCAGCAAAACCGTCATTTTTTAAATAATCGATACAAAATTTTAGAAATCCGGAAATGGTTTTCGATGGCTCGATGTCTATCTTTGAAATACCTTAAATAGGGTGCCCTGGCACATACACTGATTCTAGAATCTGTGTTGAAGTTGAAAAATGTCATTTTTCTTCATTACAAACCATTTTAAACCGTCAAGCAGAATATCCTCTCTAAACCGATATCAGTGTCGGAAAGTTTAATGAGTGTCTCATCGAATAGCATTGTCCGATTTCTAAATTTTGCTCTCAAAATTAAGAAATAGAAAGTTTTATCCAACTGGTATCGTATATGCGATGAAGGAGATGGATTGGCGACCGTGTAGATTACCGATTACCCACAATTCCCACAGTGGACCATCGTACAGTTTTTGAAATCGGAAGGTGCTACTACTGTATAGCTGCTTTACACAAGATTTAAAAACAACAAAAAAATCAACACAATGCATATCTAATACCTTTCGAAAACACATGAACAGGAAGGTAAGAGATGTGTCCCTTTGATTTCGTTCCAATTTTGAGCCATAAGGTGCCATGTGTAACACTAGACAGCGATTTTAATGTTGCATACTAGGTGATTTTTTTTTCATTCTCGCCTACGGTAAGCATCACTTTTTCACATTTAGTCTTTCTTTCGATCATTTTGCACATTTTCTAAAATATCCCAACCACAAAACAATTATCAACCAGCATATTTCAGTACCTGTTTGCTAGTTTTGCTTCCATTCCTACATCAAAATATATAATACTTAGTTTTGGACCCATCATATTGCCAACTGTACACTTAGCTGCAAGCTGAGTTTTACTCCCTGTACGAGTAGCTGTGATTATCATGGAATGACTCAACCATGCAGTTTTGACATACAATGTAGCCGTGGCCTTAATATATCTAGTTTTGATAACAGAACTACACCATTTCCATATAAAAAAAGGTAAAATAGAAATAGTACAGTGGCGGATCCAGGATTTCTGGAAAGGGGGTTCATTTCTATAAAGGTGTGAGTTTCACTTTGCTGATTTTTTCTCATTTTTCTTAAATATCCCATGTAAATGAAATAATTTGGTCTCACTGAGACTATGAAAATGAAATGATTTGATCAAATCATTTCATTTTCACAGGATATTTAAAAACGGGGGATGAGAAGAAGGTTCGAGCGAACCCTCTTACCCCCCTCTGGACCCGCCACTGTGATGTCATTTTAAAGGAAGTGGCTAGAGGTCTGCTACCAAACCCCTAGTGTCTTAGGCAGGAGAATGCTACCAGACCCTACCCTCAAGAGACCCCTAACTTTTTCTAGCTTGTAGGGGAGACCGGGGCAAAATGATCCACTTTTTTTATTTCATTTTTTTCCTGCTTTTATGACTTGATATATCTTATTGCTTTTAAATGTATAATGCACTGTCAAGTATTGGCTACAACTTGGGAGGAAAAAATACAGGCATAAAGTGACACTAGTGCTTGAAACAAACCATTCAAAATATGTGGTCAGCTGTATCATTTTGCCCCATGCACGGGGCAAAATGATACAGTACACGGGGCAAAATGATAAAATAAGACTTTTCTCATCTCAGATTCATATATTCAAGACGTAGCACAGCAATAACTATAAGCACAATTAAGCAGTTTATATTGCTATATATTGACACGGAAATATGATTGAACACGAACAGTTTTCTGAATTTTCTGAGTCACATTTGTTACCCTTCATGTTTCATGTTTTGCCACGGGGCAAAATGATACAGTTGACCACACATTTTTAACATTCTGAAAAATGAAATGGTACTTTTCTGACATACCAGTATCATTTAATTTTCTTGTAATAGGAATAGACAGTTTCGATAAAAAATATCTTGAAAATATTTTAAAACAGTATCATTTTGCCCCGACCACGCTGTATCATTTTGCCCCAGTGACCTATTGTTAACTGTTTTCGTAACAATTCAAAAATATGACACCCGAAAATAGTTCTGATTATTCGGAGACATAACAGTATCTATATAGTTGGTTTAAACATATTTATTTCACAAATAGATACATACATGTACAATAATTACAAACATTATAAATAGGATTAGAACGAAAGCAAGAGCTTATTTAGTTCATCTCCTAAGACATAAATATATTGTACTACATACGAGGGGGGTTCAATATGTAATGAAAACCCATTCATAACTCCATCTATAAACGCGCTAGGATTTTATGCCATATGCCAAATGAAAGATCAAAGCATGGCCTTTATAATGGTGTATGAAGCATTATTTTATCTTTTCAAATTTAATAAGTTACAGACTTTTTAAAAAACACACTAATATACTCTGCACATATTTTCCTCCGAATTGTAAAGTCGCATTTTAACAAAGGTAGAAAGGCATGCTGTAATTTCTAAAACAAACATTTAACCTGCATGAATCACATATCTATAGTTTTCTGACTCATTTCACCTTTATCTGCTATAACGATACAAACTTTTGACCAGTACCGATTTCTCGTGCAAACGGTTTTATAACGTTACCCCCTCTTACGTTGACGTCGTTTATAGCAATGGATGTAACACTAAAGTACGCACTGTTCTTCTTAAAAATCAGAAATATGGCTTTGTACCAGAAAAGGACAATTTTGATTGTATCGCAGTTTCAATACACACAGAACATAGGCAGCAGACCAGTTAAACTGAAACCAATATCTAGGGGTATCTCATCTGGGTGGTATACCATTTTCGTTTCCTATAATTTTATCGCCAGAAATTAGCCAGCCAGATTATGTACATTTAAATACGTGTAACAATGTCCAAATAATGCATCTGGATGCAAACATCGATGAAACGCGGTATTTTGTCTGATCCATTTCAGTGTAAGCCAGAGATGACATTCTTTTAAGTGATTTTCTTATTTCAAATGACGTATTTGGGGATACTTTATGAGTGAGATTAGGTATGGAAATTTCAAAATCGGCTGTATTACTTGCAAATGAACATCACAGTGACCAGAAGAAATGTAACAAATGATTTTCGTATACATTTTTGCTATGTAATCGTTCACGCAAAAACGACTCTGTCATATGAATGCCAGAGAAAGTAGCATCAAGGAGGATTTTAACCAAAATGGCAGCCTCAGTATTTCATAGAATTTAAAGCAATATCAAAGATTTTTGCAGTTATAAATCACCAGTATATGGATATTTACCACACGAAAAAGCAGACTGAAAACATCCCTCGTTCATGTAGTTATCTGCTTTTGAAAACATTGTTTTATTTCATATCGCAGTGTACTTCAGCACCCTATCTTGAAAATTGCTTGTGAAAATTAGATAAGAATCTGGACAATTGCAATTTAACAGTTATTTAGCCAAGAAACAGACTTTTTAATGAAAGTAATTATGAAGTGTGTAAATTTAAAACTGTGGGATATACTGAGCTGTTTTCATTACATATTGAACGCCCCTTGTACATGGCATTTAATATTTCAAACATGAAGTGGTAGCAATATAGTAACGAGGATTTAAGAAAAGATGAGATAGTATGTAGAGAAAAGAAATATATCATGAAGATAACAAAGATAGAGGTTGGAAATGCAAAAGGTTGGGTGGAAGGGAATTGAGCTCCCGGATGCAGCTCAGTAATTTAAATTAACTACATATAATATAATAGTATGCATCCAAGCTTCCAGTAACATATTTACACATTTTATTACTGGAGGGACACTTTCAGTGACGTATTTGTACTTAGACTAGAATCTGTTAGTTTGTTTCAAAAAGAGTTGTACTGCTTCAAATATGTCACTATTTGCCTGTAGAGAGAGAGTGCTGTTACCGTAGAGCAGAGTATCCAGTGTTATTGCACAGAAACGTGAAACAGTTTGCATCAAAGTAATCCTTTGGTTGTTGTTGTTTGGGCAGTCGAGAAAGAAATGTTTTACTGTTTCAATATTGTTGCAACGACAGAGTGGAGAGTCAATTATGTTTTTCATGTATAAATCAAGCTTGGGCACTATGCTTTGGACATTATAGTGCACAAATGAAAGGTGACTGGAAAGTTTCAATGAGCTGAGAAGTGAGGATGACATATAAGTCGTATTCAAAGAACTGTTAGAAGAAGATGCTGACAATGGGCCTGGGTTTGGATAGACGTCGCCTGAAACGACCAATAGAACATAGAGCCAAGATATTATAATAGATAAAGCAAGGATTTCAATTATTGTAGTGTAAATTTTACATTTGTAGTATAATGTTTACCTGCGATACTGCGTTTGGTGAGCCCTCTAACTGATACTTGGGAGGCAGACTCGTGCACGCCACCAGGGTTCTGGTAAACTCTGATTTCTATTGCCGAGGTTAGGAAGAGATGTTGGTCGGAAATAGAACCGTGCAAATCGAAGCCCATAGACCAAAGTACGTAAGGGTACAAAGATCAGGAATCGATACTATCAAGTACCACATCTGACCCAGGATACCAATGGGAAAGTGACAAACTCTGATTTAATTTTCCGAGGTTAGGAAGAGGTATTGCTCGGCAATAGAACCGTGCAAATCGAAGCCCATGGACCAGCAATTCCAGTTGCTCTGCTTGGCAACCCGGCATAGCCGAATGGCGATGAAGTAGTGACTACAGAGAGAAGCCATGACCTTAAGTTTGATAAAGGGAAGATTTATGAGCCGCGATATGTGATTTCCAACAATGTGGTATTTTGACATGTAGACTCAGACGAGCCTGTGCAGCCTCCTTTTAAGCTAAGAAACTCCAAATGATGTTAAGTAAGTAGCCTAACAGTCATACAATATTCAAGCCTCAATTGCGGATCCAGAAGGGGTTCAGAGGGTTCGCTCGAACGCCCCTCTGTACCCCCACCCCCATTTTTTAAATATTCTATGAAAATGAAATAGTTTGGTCTCAGCGATACCAAATTATTTCATTTTCATGGGATATTTGAGAAAAATGAGATAAAATCAGGAAAGCGAACCCGGGAGCGAACCCTCATCCTTTTATACATAAGGACCCCCTTTCCAGTAATCTTGGATCCGCCCCTGTGCCCCTCAACTCTTTCAATGTTGGAAGGCAAAATAAAAAAGCCAATTGTCATGAGAAGACTGTATGTAATCTGTATTCTAGATCTATATTCTTTCTCTCTCACAAGCTCTCTCTCTCTCTCTCCCTCTCTCTCTCTCTCTCACACACACACACACACACACACACACACACACACACACACACACACACACACACACACACACACACACACACACACACACACACACATACTCTCTCCCTCTCTTTCACTTTTTATTATGCTTTTGCCTGGAATTTTGTTAATGAAACAGTAACGGTAAACTATTGTATTGTATTGTATTGAAGCGGTTTGCCGTGTCAATAAGAAATTATTCCCACGGCGGCCGTGTCTACGGAAAGTTATTCGCCCGGCCGCCGTGGGAATAGTCACTTCGATATATTTATAAAAGGTGAAGGTCAACTGTATTTCAGCGACGAAAGTGAAAACAAAAATATAAATAACGTATGAACTCTCTATTTCTTTACGTTTGAGATTATATATGAACACACCCTTAAAGAGACCCATGTACGATAGACTGTCTTTTTTTCAAATACCATCCAATCCAACAAAATATATGATACATAGCGTAATGCAATATGTTTTCGTGGTTTTACAGTCACACTGGAAAACGGTGGTTGACAAAACACGGACTGGTTACGGACCACCATAAAACCATGGACAAAAGTACAAAACACAGACCAAAGTACACACTAATGGACCAATATTCACGGACTGATCTGACAAAACTGGGACCATCGCGGACAACTTCCTTGACAGAAAAATAACGTTACATGGCGAACGTTACCTTGTAACGTCACGTCGTCATAGATACTTACGTTTCAGTCATGAAAGTTCAAATAATTAAGATATGGAACTCGAAATACCCACTCCTGAGCCTGTTATGGTCTGGCACCAGGAGCCGCTCACAAGGTTGGGCAGAAAATTCCACCCCGGTATTTTCCGGCATGGCAAAAAAGGCTCAGGTGGCAAATAATGGCAAATATAACTTTCTTGCCGCGAAGTACTGGCTAATATGATTTTTAGCACTAAAATGCAGCAGATATCCGTATGAAGTTGACTTAAAATAGTATAATTTAACTAAATGTATTGAATATGAGGCTACAATATCAGCATAAATCCTTTGAATACATTTAAACATGTTGAAACAGCCAAAAATGAATCTTAGACTGAAATTTTGAAATAATTTTTAACAATAAATAGTATCTTTAGCCCCTATAATGCTGAATATTTTATGTAATACACAGTAACCTACGCAGTAACCTACACAGTAACACTTCTCCCAAATTTAATCCTGTTCAGCTTTTTTCAATTAGTGTGGAAAATAGTGTGGATCCTGTGGCTTCTCAAAGAAACCAGCTGATCAGGATCTAGTGTTTTCAAAAACGGATTAAACAGGACAATGGTCAATTCTGGATCCAGCAGGACAAGGGTTTATTCTAATTTGACCTTTAATTGTTGAGAAAATTAATCTGTGTACCTGGCAATAGTTTGACACCTGTGCCTGTCATAAATTGTTTAAACCACACATCTCCAGCAAACTTATTCAGGCTTATTATATAGCCAGGGGCAAGGATGAACAATAGGATGTCCTGCTTGACTTCATATTTTAACTTAGGTCAATTAAAGTTCAGGTGACAACAAACAGGGGTGTCTTTAATTGAGTTATAGTACAGATCTATAACTCTTCTAAATTCACTTATTAAATTTAAATGTTTAAAGAATTAGACTTATACGGTATACTTAAACTAAGATAATTTTAGCTGATAGCCTGATAAACTAGTAGAAATGAAAAATTATGTCAAATAACCTCTAGTATTGAAATGACCAATCCAAATGTGGAAGGTTGTAAATCATATTTGCCAGTATTTTCCATTATTTGCCAGTATTTCCTGGTAAATGCCACTAGCATGGCAAATATGCTTATTTGCCGGCATTTTCCCAACCTTGGCGGCTCACCATACAGTTGGTAGATCATTTCAAGGTTTTTGTATCACAAATGTACAGCTACAATGCCATTTAGACCAAAAGACGGAGAAGTCTATACATACAGACCCAACGACAAAGTACTGATAAAAGCTTGTGTTAAAAGTTACAGGCATTCCAATATTTTGTACATGTCGCATGCTAGAACACGACTTCATGTTTAACACGGCTTCATGTTTACATGTACAGAAGGTAAAAAATGGCTCCATCCTAGCTGTCAACTTATCACCCGAACTCGGCGCCAAATTCGATTTTAATAAAATGCCTGGATTGTAGATCTTAAATGATATCATTCTTTGTTGTTTTTTTCTCCAGGGACCATTCTATTCACGGACCATTCCATTCACAGACCATTACATTCACGGACCATAGTCAAACTATATCCACGGACATTTCATTCACGGACCATTCCATTCATGGACCAACCTTAAATTATAATGCACCTTGAATGTTTACAATCACCATTGATGGACCATTGCATTCATGTACAAGCCAATTAAATGCTAACAATCACCATTCAGGTACCATTCCATTCACGGACCTTTAAGCTCAACATTCACGTACCATTCCATTTACAAACCATTCCATTCACAGACCTATAAGCTACAGACTAACGTCCATTACCGCTAACATGCCCATCAAATGCTAACAATCACAGATTTGGGTTCATTACGGACCATAAGGGTTAATAAAACAATAAACAGATCTCAATAAAACTTTATTCTTTACCATTTTTTCTAATGGTCTGTGAGTCCGCATTTTGTCAATGGGCTGGGAAAGCTCACCTGGCCCGGAGGCGGACACCGTAAGGATTGACAGCTTTTTCTTGATTCGGTTGGTTGTGTGGTGCGTGGCTGTTTTTTCTTTCTTTAGGAACTGGCTCGATCGGTACGGATCATTTCACCAGGGAGTGCAAATTTTATAATTTTGAAAAAAAAATCTTTCGGCTGTGCTTTTTAATGATTTAGGAGTGCCCTTAACTCCTCAGTGGTCTGGGAATAAACCACCGAAGGAGAAAGACTATTCCACTGTGGAATACACCAGAGAAAAAAAAAGAGGCATTCAGGGCATCACTGTATGTCTGGTATCTACAATTTTGGGCACTGTGTGATGGCCCCTGTGTGATGACCTGGTAGATTTCGAACTGTAAGCAGGGGTCAGGTAATGATCAAAATTTGATCAAGCCAGTAACAAGAGATAGATAGGTACTTGTCATTATCTATAGACACAGCACCACAATGTATCTTATGAAAGAGAAGCAGGGAGGAGAGATCCCTACGGGCCTCAAGAGACGGCCACTCAAGCTCATCAAGCATCTCGCTGACACTACTTGCGTTTGGCCATCTCCTGCAGGTCCCTCAGGGAATCTGCCTTAGCTAGATACACGTCGAAGAGCGAGGTGTGACTCATATTCTATTTTTTTCAATTGTGAAGTAGTCTCAATTTTTTTTTATCACCGGAACTAAATAAAACAAGTGCCCTTTTTTCTATTTCCATTTTGACCTGTCCGGCTGAAAAAGGTGCATTTTTCGCGTTGTTTTATACAAAATTGGGAAGAAAAATGAAATAGTCCTGGAATAGTCCTGGTATTCTGTTTTCCCATTTCCGTACATACCCTGTATGGCTACTTGCAGGCTTTAATTCTGCAACCCGGAGTGTAGAAAGTACACCTGCCAATTATGCTCGTGAGGGCGTCAGGCAGTATTTGATTCTTAAATATGTACCTGTGCCTCATATATACAACAATACACTGGGATTCTTGTGTAATCAACTTTCATGAGCTGCACTGTAAGATTGAGTGCATGTATATAGATTAGGTTGATTTAGCAGGGTTCACACAGGCTTGAAAAGTACTTGAGTATATAGGTTTGTCTTGAAAAGTCCCTGAAAATTAAATTTGCCTTGAAAAGTACTTGAAAGACACTCAAATGCCTTGAAAAGTCCTTGAATCATACCCTGTAAATGCTGCACCAAATAAAGGCACCACAATTTTATACTCATTTTTCCAAAATTATATCTTTAGTAATGCAGTCTAACATTTCAAAAATGGAATTTTAACGTGTAAATCAGTATTTTTCATAAGTTTTCAGTACTTGAAAAAAGAAGAAAACTCTTTTAGAAGTCCTTGAATTTTACACACACTTGCCTGTATGAACCTTGTTTAGGATCATTATTAACTCTTTCCTTGCTAGCAGCGACTTTCGTTATTTTGTTTTACTGACAACTTTCCCAAACAGATTGGACCAGATCATGACCAACACAACATGGGACCTGATCTGGATTCAAACCGTTCGAAGCTCTAACTGTGTTCCTGAAAGAATTTTTTTAAAAAGCGAATTTTGAAAAAAGTTAGCATACGATAACAAAAGCATAAAAAATTGCCTTGCATGCAAAGAGTTTCGGTAAATGTTCTAAATTTTGAACACTAGTTGCCCGCAAAAAAGGCCTAGACAAACAGCACAGACCCAGATCAGACTGCTTCTGAGGAAGCAGTCTGATCAGGGTCTTCCCTGTTTGCTGTTCTGGCAAGCATTTTATGAATTCTAGCCCTAAAAACCAGGAAGGGGAAAAGTTTGAAAATTTGGAATGTTTACAGTAAGCAATGTGTTTTTTCCCTCACCAGGTCTTTGCTATGGAAGGTATAGACGTTTCGGCAGGTCAGACAGTACTTATACTGTGGTCTGGACAGTCCCCGTCGGAGGATCTACAGGACACGGTCACTGACCTTCAGAAGAGAGTACAAGATAATGGAAGAATTCAAGTGGAGCACATTGATCGTCTTGCTTTAGGTATTGAACCCTTATCCGGCTGAGATCCCTGATTTACAGTAAAGCCTTCTTAGCCCTTTACTCATTAATAAGGCCTTTTGGCGCCTTTGAAATATCATGTTTTTGAAAATATGATGGAAAATGGGGCTCCATTTTCCATAATATTTTCAAAAGTATTCAAAACTTAACTTAAATTTTTCTTGAAGTTTTTCAACGTTGTCTAAAAATAGAAAATGATGTCATGATCTAAAAATAGCCTATGGACTAAAGGGTTAAGTGGTAACTCAAACTATGACCCCAAATGTTCTCAAGACCATTAATTACTTAATGCCGGTCAAAAGTATTGCAGAATGCACTGGTGCATTCTGCAATACCGACCTGGACTAAGCTGCAACCTATCTTTAAGACCTTTGTTTTGACTTTTTTCATGAAAATTAAATTACCCAGAAGGCAAAGGGTAAGGTTTATTTCATGGAATTGCATTTGTTGTTCAGCAAAGCTTGGTAAAAGGATATTTTAGCATTGATTTTTTTTTTCAAATGCCAATAAGCATGAAAAATTCAGTTGGTGGTAAAATTTTTAATTCTCTTTGTAGTTTTACATTGAGACATTGATTGTAATTTTAAACCTTAAAGCGCCAATCACGACTGCAGCAGACAACAAATTTTGTGACATCTTCCCTAGTTTTCGACAAAAGTACGGTATGATATTTCATGAGAATCTTCTGCTGACAGACGATTCTCATGAAATATCATACTTTTTTGGTTATATTTGAAAAAAGCGGCAAAATTTGAAATTGTCGTCCGCTGCAAATTATAGGTGGGGCTTTATGTGTTAAACCTGGATCAACCTTTGGTTAAGACATTAATGGCTGTATGTATTTTTCAAAACTTTTCTGGAAAATAGTGTTGTTTTTGTCTGTTTGTTTTTTTTTTCAGTTTATAAATCAATACATTTGTAAAACCCTTTTAAAAGGGCCTCTATGAGAAAACCTGATCTTGATGTATGTGCTTAACAAAGGCCCTGCACATCTGTACAGTTTGATTAGCACCTTTGTTATTCACCCTCTAAAATTATACACTGTACACATAAGAACTAAGTATTCTTAGTTTCTGTAGCTATTTAGCAGTTTTCTTTGAGCATTATCTTGTTTTGATTCTTTGCGCCCCAGTCTCTTAAGCAAGCCAGTTTTGTTTTTGAAAAGTAAGTTACACATTGCTTGATCCAGAAGGGGGACAGGGGGTTTGGACCCCTTCCCTCCTGAAACATCAAAAAGCTATAGGGTTCCTTAGCAATACCGGTCCAGATTGCTAGCATTCTATTTTGGGCCATTATGGGCCAGCCAGTAAAACTCCATTTAAATGGCATTTCGCTGGCTGGCCAATAATCATAAGTACCAACAACATCTGTTTTGGGTTGAGAAATAAGAAAATTAAATTTTTGTTACGCACTCTTAACTAAAGTCCTGAAATCAGTATACAAAACATAACGAAAATAAATGAGCCACGACATGTTATTTCCAACAATGTGGCATTTTGACATGAATAGACATACTCAGATGAGCCTGTGCAGCCTCCTAGTAAGCTTAGAAACTCCAAATGATGTTCGGTCAGTAGCTTAACAACCATAGAATATTCAAGCGACTAGCAAAGACTCTGATCAGACTGCGCATATGCGCAGGCTGTTCTGAGCCTTTGCTGGTAGCACAATACCATTGTTGGAAATCTCATGTCACAGCTCAAATGGACTTCTGACACATTATCAAGTCACTTTACTCAAATGGATTGCTTAACTTTATCGCCTATGGAACATTATCAGGTGTTTTAATATTTTGATCAGTGTTTGATTGTCTCAGCAGAGCTACTGTT